>CACRXP010000157.1:924717-968311 GCA_902702965.1 Spirometra erinaceieuropaei
GCAGATAGCTTGGACTAAGTTAATGCGTCAGTTGGCAACCTTCCAAGCCAAGTCGCATGGCACACCGTGACAGTCTCAGACTGGGATCTCACATACGGATAGGCACACACCGGAGGTTGCATACAAACGGAGTAGTCGTCAAGGCCGGCGGGTAGGGACCGTCCATCGGTAGATGAGAACGTCTTTAGTCCGATCGTTTTAGGCGTCGCCATCGGCAGTTGCCGCTGGTAGAACTAGAACAGGTCGCCATAAGCCATTCTGAGGAGACACTCATAGGAGCACTCGCACTTCATCAGTTCCGTATGAACGCTGTTCAGGCAGTGTCTTTTTTGATGAAACTGGAGCAGAAATCGGCCCGTGGGCTGCAGTCCTGTGTGTAAAGACTGCGTACTACACCGAGGAACATGTTTGGTACCCGGTACCACGGCCATCTGGTGGCGCATGCGTGTGGGCGTATGACGCAACCAGTGGCACACTGACTGTGTGCATTACTTTCTGCGGAACACTTGGCGACACAAACCCCTCTGGGACACCAGTGTCTCCTCACGTGATGTCCTTCAGACACCAGTAGGCAGTCCTGTTTTCAGCCCACGCAGTCGCACCTCTTTACTTTTCAAAGCCTTCACAGGCTTCGCGTTGAGTCTTAGCTGTGAGTTGTAGTTACCAGACTACAGTTTGACAGTTGGCATACTGAGAACTTGAACTCTGTCCTCGCGCATATGATAGACACAGTCCACCACGTACATGCCACAGCAGAGGCGGCTACAATCAGGTTACGCAGAAGAACTTCATACAGGCCCCACAGATGTCATGGCTCAAAGCCTCCATCAAGCCAGTCACCCGCATATAATTACCTATCCCAGTGCCCACCAACCCCCATGACGCTAACTGCAGTTTTGTTTTTCTTTGATTTTCTACTTGGCCTCACCTTTTTATTAATTAATTCAGTGTCTATGTAAACGCAAAGGCGTGGGGCGAATTTTTCAAGGGCAGACATATACTTGGCGAATTGTCTTTTGGATTTTTTACATGCGAAATTTCGCAACTCTAAAAGGGTCCAAAGAAATAATATTGTTGTGTCCGTGTACTAAAAGTGCGTTTGAATTTTTAGCGGCATCAGGGACCAATGAGAAACTTTTATGCTACTGAAGTGGTCATTTTTTACCGGGTTTAGTTTTTGTAAGCGGCCCAAAAGAAGCCCATTCAGCAGCTGGCATCCTGAGCTTTCGCTGCAAGGCACTCTATTATAACTCCACCTAACTAATCCTTTCTAGTCGAAAATATACCTCACAATTGCGGCCAACATTTCATGAGGTAGCCCCCTTACTTTACGTCGACAACGACATCAAAGTCAGAGTAGTGAGTTCTTGTTCGGTTAAGCAGGCTGTTCGCGGCACTCCGTTTGTGAGAGATCAGGTGATTGCTCTCGTAATGTAAAAGAATTTCCGCGTAGGTTTCCTTGTGGTAAACCGAAGTGCGAAATGTCCCGTCAGGCTTTCTCTGTGCGAGGACATCAGGAAACGGGAGTTTGTTGTCAGCCTCTTTCTCGAGTGTGAATGTGATTCCTGGAAGTGTTGAGTTAATAATATTGCGGAGTATTTCCAGTTGATCACTTTTAACAACGTTTATATATATGACTGGCTGATGACGGCTAATAAGCCAGAAATGGCCCTTCAGGTCTCCCTTGTCTTTGTCCATATCACCTTATCTGCATATACATATCGGTGAGCGCTCCTTCACCATTATATATATCTATATTGCGGTGGTTATTTTATTTGCTCGTTCCATCGACCCACTGCGTCACCGGTACCGCCTTTTATCCTTTTATAGGCATTCCACTGAACGCTATCTCACAGAGTAGCCACGTCGTGCTGGTCCTCACCAAGCGTGGCGGCCACATCGGTTTCCTGAACGGTCTGTCACCCAAGGGCGCTAACCTGATGGATCGTGCAGCCGCCGAGTTCTGTTTTGCTGTCTTTGAGAACCTCGACGAACTTTCCGCAGCCGAGCAGGACCGCGCGGTGTCTGCTGCTACCGCCTAAGTCATGTCACCGGGTCTCTTCTTCCAAACATGTTCGTGCCGTGCCATCCTCCAGCGCCAGTACATTTTGTTGTTGCTGTATGCCAGAGCAGCACGACCTTATTCTCTTTAGCCCTCACAGTTTTCGTAAGATTGTCCGGAAGGAAGTACTTCAAGAGATGGTGCAAAAGGCTGTATGAGAGGATTTCTGGTTCCTTTTCCTTTCTCGTCCTCATGACCAGTTTCACTTTTTTCTGCCCCACGTTTCATCTCCATGCGTCTCGATACTGACCCAAAAAGGCCTAAAAAGCGAATACATATTTGTCAAGTGGAAGCATGTACCATCTAGTTTCTTCTCCCGAAGTGTAATTCCTGTCTGCATATATTCCTTGCTTGTCTTCAAAAAGACGGAGAAAGTACATATACATATCTCTACTGGACGGAAGTCCTTTCTTCGTGTTTTATGCCTTTGCAGACGAGGGCATGCAATGGAAGTACTGCACGTTACAGTGACCTTCACCGGTCCGGCCTAACTGTAACACCGGATGCCCGCATTTCGTCCTGCAATCAACCTGATTGATAACCACACGTCCCATGCGATTTTTGACCATTCCAGCCTCCGCTGTATCCAGGCTGACCTAACTCATGAAACTAAATGACCGGGACCTAAAGCCTTCTGTATTTTACGTATTCGTCCAGCCGGATGCTTCGGATTCTCACTCGAACCCATCATCAAAGACGGTCACAGAAATCGGTAGTAGGGAGCGAGTAATTTTAGTGGGGGGGAGGGAGGGGTTGCCAGGTGTGTCTGGCAGTATTCGTGTCAGTCCGTACCCGAGTCGTTAATAGCCGTGATTTTATCACCGTTGAAGATTAATCGGCCGTTTGGCTCGCTGTCACCGCGACAACTGGTCGCCCGCACGCATCGATTGGATAGCAATTTTGCCTAGGCAAGTTCGCATCACAGAATATGGGGGCGGAAGGTAATTGCGCTTGTTAATTGAATGCGCGCCGGAGAACCATTACTCAAGCAGCTCACGGCCCACACAGCTGTCTCCTCACCCACGACTGTCTCTGATGAGGGGTTCGAGTGCGAGTCCGAAACGTCGGGCCAATAAACTCCTCACTCCAGCAACCGCCTCTTCTAACGTCGAGTTCGTAGATCTGTTTGATTTCGTACCCCAAAAGGCACTAATAATGCCTCGTCTGCAAGTGCTCCATTAGTATCCACGGGGAAAGTCCATCACTAAATGGCCGTGTCAACTTTCGAGCATACGGCAAGGTACTTTTTGTATGGTTTATTTTTCACTACTGCATAATTTAGAGACGAGACGCGCAGAACAGTAGCAGTTTATCAAATATCTTAGTACTTATATGGCCGCTCTGCTTTTCATTTACAATCTTAAACCAGCCTAAAAGTAAGCGAAGATGGCTTAACTGATAAAGAGATAAGCGAGTTCTTTCGGTAGTACCAGAAGAGTTATCAGTACGTTTGAAGCATATGAAGAAATCGACCAAAAGTCCCACTTCTTCCCTAACTTTATTTAGGAAAAATGTAAAGTACATAGATATTTGTCAGCCAAACAGCCTACCAAGAAGTTTTCTAATCATGCTACCCGGTAGAAAAAGTTCCTCAGTCGATCTGTAGTATATTCATCGCCGGCTATCGTTTTGGGAGTTCGTTTTCCTTGGTAATGATTCTTCATGTTCAGAGTGAGTCTACAAACATGACCCAGACGACTATGCATAAAAAGGATGCCCAAGAACTCACCGCTTTGATAAATGCTTCCAAGAAATATCTTATTTTGAAGGCTCTGTTAAACACAGCACAGAACCTGTCGTTAAGAGGAGTTGAAGAAGAACGCTGAAACTCAACGGGCTCCGCCGTACGGAAAAACTACGGAATATTCTTGCGTAAGAGATCTTTTGATAAACTCGATATGGTGTTTTGGCAGATTTTGAGCAATTCATCCAGGCCCAACTGCGAAAAACTCGGTGAGATCCAAACCCACGACAGTAAGGGGAAGGCTTGAGTACGGGCGGCCCTCTAGCTACCCGAGCTATGACACCCCACTGAGACCCCGTGATTTTAATCACATTTGGGCCAAGTTACCCGCTCAGCCTACTACAGCATATGCAATCCACCGAATTTGATACAGTAAGCTGACTTTCTTGTCATGATTTCCTGAGTAACCAATACGGAATCCACTAGGTTAGAAGAACTAGACTGTCATTGGTGCTCACAAGAGGCGCATGTTTGCGGCAGGCGACTGAAGCGAGATCACTTTCGCTTTTGCGAGGTTTCGGCGCGGACCCAGCGACGTCAATTTAGGTCAATATGCGTGTACATGGTCTATTTTACATATGTCATCATGGCTTTTCAGAGTGTCCCTTCCGCCGGGGGGTGGATGTGAACCTCGCAACCTACCTCCGCCTGGTGATCCCGTCCTCGAAGTACACAGTCGGATTTACAAAGTGATCCGCTCATGCAAACTCGTGGCTGACTGAGACTGGGCACACAGCTGCATACGATGAACTTTTGCGTAAAATTTCAAAACTGGCTGTTTGTGATGCTCTTGACAATTCGGCACAGTATAACGTCTGCCAGCAGTTCTTCCGTATGCTACGATGCGGTTTGCGATAAATGTCGGGCAATCTGATAAGTTTTACTTGGGTGGGGTTAAATCCTAGTGGCTTTGTTTCCAACTGCAGATTTCTTGTCCCAACATTAATGAGAAGTGATCGTTGCCGTCCTGTTGAATACCTCGAAAATTTTGGAGGCCTACTTAGGAAGAAAATAAGTGGCCAAGGGTATGGCGACCACAACTTGTCAAAACGACGGCGATCAAGAGAGCGGACTGTCACACGGCCTGCTGGCTGACTGATCACCTAATCGGATTTCTATCTTCGAGATGTCTCAGACTGAACTGCAATGCGTCGGTCGAAATTGCTCAAGTAGCTCGTATAGTATGCTGAGAAAGAATGCACCTCCCTATCGTTTTGAGACCTCTAATATGGACCTATGGGTAAAGGTTGTGTTTTTTGTTTTCCCCTCGACTGAACTTCAAAAATCTCGACTTGGTCATTCCTGAAGGGAATTGCTCAATAAAAAACACGACCTTGTCGCAAGTAAACGATACATGTGTCGAGGTACGATGATCGGCCAGTCGAGGGCCTTCCACATGGAAAGGTAGGGATACTGCCAGAAAGGCCAGCTTTACTGAGGCGAGGAAGTGTGCACTGCTGCGAGCCTTTTCACCAGGAAGGTGAGTGCTGTTCAGGTTGTGGTCCCCGCACCCAGCGCGCGCCTGGCCTTTGGTCGCCCGCAGCCAATCAGCGGAGAAGGCAACGTCGATTGGTCCCCTCAGGATGGCGCCAAGTCTCCTGCGAATTTGGCCATCGATTGACGAGGGGGCGGGTGAGGCGGCATGAGTAGGCGGACACGCCGGCGACCGCAGGAACGAACTGCCACACCTGTATGATCTCAAACAGGCGCTGACAGAATAATCGCCGAAGTACCAAACCAGCGTCTAAACGGCGTTTTCAATAGCAGAATTTCGTGCTCGAACAGGCCACCAGTTACCCTCTTATTCCAGGGATTTGACAGGCTGGGGTTTTCGTTACTGATGCAGCCATCAGCGTTACAATCTAAGTGAATAAAGTCAGGAGATTGGCGGAGAGAAAATTTATAAGCAGCACTGCAATTCGGTTGCATGGGCCGATAGATAGCATGGATATTGAAGGAGAGTGCACAGCAGTGTCTCACAAAGCGTGGGCCAGGGTACTCTGAGAGCACAGGCCAAAGGTCCATGAGACGATAGACATGGGTTCATTTGCATATTCCTCTTGATCTCAATGGAGACAAAGGTCGTAGATCGACCGAGAAAGAGAGAGAAAGCCAGAGACACAGCAGCGCTTGGTACGCGCGCGCCAGCGACTGAGACGGACCATGGTCTATCCAAGCCTTTGCGCCGTTGTGGGAGGGGGGGGGAGGAGGGTGAGAGGTTATCAGAACGGCAGCCCTGTGTCTCCTGCGCTCGGCTCCACGACTCTTTTAGCCTGAATATTGTGTGCTGTGGACTGTCTGACGGGCCTCGGTGGTCGGGGTCGCGACGTTGTCTTCGATTTTGAGGATCGCTGAAGTAGCATTTTCCGGATAAACGGTGCGATCTGCGACTGTAAGGCCACTGTCTTGGATAGTTAGTGCGGTTTCGGAGTATATAAGAGCTGGCACCGTTTCGGGCCAATGTAGTCTGAAAGCGTAGGACAAAGGTCCATAAGACGATAGACATGGGTTCATTTGCACACTTCACTTGATCTCAATGGAGACAAAGGTCGTAGATCGACCGAGAAAGAGAGGGAGAGAAAGTTACAGACGCAGCAGCGCTTGCTACGCGCGCTCTGCTCGCGCGTCTGCGACTGAGACAGGTCATGGTCTATTCAGGCCTTTGCGCCGTTGTGGGAGGATGGGAGGTTATCAGAACGACAGCCCTATGTCTCCTGCGCTCGGTGTTGAGCAGGACTCCATGACTCTTTTAGCCTAAATGTTGTGTGTTGTCAACTGTCTGACGGGCCTCGTTGTCTTCGATTTTGAGGATCGCTGAAGTGGCATTTTTCCGATAAACGGTGCGATCTGCGACTTTAAGGCCACTGTCTTGGATTGTTAATGCGGTTTCGGAGTATATAAGAGCTGGCACCGTTTCGGGTCTGACAAACACCGGCAGCCTGCTGATGGGTATTCAGAAGTTAGCGCATCCAGCCACGAAAATATCCAGACTTTGCTGAATACTCGTTTCTCTTTTGGTGTTCCGTGCACAGCCATTGGCGAGACAGAGGTCTTCTGTCCTGGTTTTTGGTGCTTAAATGATGACCGGCCCTCGATGGACGCGCTCATAAGCATTACAGGGAATATAAAGCCGAGCAGGGCTCGGGTAGCAATACAACCCTGCTTCTTCTAATTTGGCGTCGAGAAGGGCTTTGACTATGATCCACTATCCGTGACGCGTTTCCTTGAGCCATCGTGAAGCTGGCTGACCCTCCGTGTCAACAGCCCGAGACATCCGAACGGCACTACGGTTTACAGACTAACCCCACTCTCCTGGAATATTTTTGCAGCTGTCGAAACTGAGATCATGCTAACAGTCTAACATGGTTTTCCAAATCCTCGGTGGGCCTCTGGAGGGAGCCCTTCTTCAGGGCGTAAATGGAGAAAGCTTAGTTTATATTGGCCAAGAAAGTGTACTGAAAGTACTGAACTGAGAGATCACCCCTAAGTCTCACAGGCTTTCTGGTTTCCACTGTGTTTAAATCCCTTCTTTTTGTCAGCACAATGAAGTAAGCTTGTTTGCGACTTGAGGGCCGCAACCATTGCAGATTTCGGCTCTATCTGAGTTCGCAAGTTTAGTTTGCCCTATATATGGTTAGTGAAGTAATGAATTGAAGCATACGGGCAAGTAGATAGTAATGCTATAAATCGGGTTTGGGGAAAGAGAATGAAACACCGAAATTCCAGTCAGTGCTAGGGAGAAGGTGGGCCCTGAGAAAGGTACAGCAGATGTGCTAACTCATGAAATGTTAACCAAGATTCTGAAATGCATTTTAGTTTCAAAAGGATTAATTAAGTAGAGTTGTGAAACTCATCACAGGGTAGCATAATCCCATAATAATTCAGTTACCTCAGGATGTCGGCTTTTGAATAAACTTATTTATGGCTGCATGCAAAAACAACACTCTATGAAAAAATGACTACATACATAGCATACAATTTTTTCATTGACTTATCATGCCTTTAAAAATCAAATTTTATTTCATGGAAAACATGCCTAAGAATATTCATTCGTTTATTCATTTGGTAGAAAATTTCGTCTTATTCCATTTTTTTACTCTAGGGAAAGGTATAATTCGGTTTTAAAAAAGTTTCTAATTATGAGATTTTTAATACCGTGCAATGTCCGTTCATAAAACGTCATGTCTCTGCATTTACCAATGTGGCTTGTAAAGTTAACAATATGGCTCAAATCCACTGCTAACTTTTACAAGCTCCATATAGTCTTCTCTTAATATCTCAGGGAAATGTATGGATTTACGCACGCACAAAATATGCGGCTTGGAGTTTGGAAACCCTGAGTGCAAGTGTAACGGCAGGTTGGGCTTTAAAATTATACGGAAATTGGGAAAGTTTTTGAAAACCGAATTAGGTCCTTCTTTTGAGTATAAATTTAGAAAAAAATGTAATTTTCTACCAAATGAATAAAATCATGAATATTCTTATGCATGCTTTCCATGAAATATAAGTTCATTTTGAAAGGCATCAAAAATTGATGAGAAAAATGCATGCCATTAAAGTAGTCATTTTTACAGTGTGTGGTTTTGAATGCGTTTAGAATGATGCTCGTTCGAAAGCCAGCGTCCCGAGGTGACTGAATTATTATAGAATTATGCTGCATGATAATTAATTTTAGAACCCTACTTAACTAATATTTTTTCAAAACAAAACGCATTTCAGTATTTCGGTCAATATTTCATGAATTAGCACACCTACTGTAATCATATGCGGATGATTGGCTTGGTGGCTTTGAGCCGTGACAACTATGGAATCTATATGAAGCTCTTCTGTGCGCAATGAACCGGTTCGCGTAGCCTGACTGACCTCCCTGGTACTGACTGGAATTTTGGTGTTTCATTCTCCCCACAAACCCGAGTTAGGGCATAATGATTCTACATATCTTCGTTGATCCGGCCGCGTTGTCCCTGTATGGAAGACATACCCGACCTTACTTGCCAAATATTTCCATGACATCGCTTTTTTGCCCTTATGCCACTTGCCTCCGACTTAGGTGCATCCATGTGCGAGCATCTACCGATGGCCTTATGGTAATTATTTTGTTATTTTTCTTACACACGGCTTTAATAGTCATTTGCTACCTGCCTTCAAATCCTGTCCATATTAAATGTGGTTCAGGTCGATGTTTATTAGACGTTGCGCTTTTTGTTACTTATTCGGCATAAATCCCCGTCTCGGTCGTACATGATAGTAGAAAAATTTCACCTCGCCTCTTCCTTTTCTGTCTACGGGCGTCAACGACATCCTGGAACCCACTGGCACGGCGGTCGAGCTCGGCATAATACGACTTGTAAGTGGCCCGGGATCGAGGAGGTATCGATCACTGGAACTCGCTAAGGTGTCCTCGCAGATTATACAGTAGGTGGGCTAACTCATGAAATGTCAACCGAAATTCCGAAATGCCCTTACGTTTCAAAAAGAGTAATTAAGTAGGGTTGTAAAACCAATCATCGTGCAGTATAATGCTATCACAATTCAGCTACCTCAGGATGCTGGCTTTCAAACAAACTTCTTTCCGGCTGCATACAAAAAGTATACCCTGTAAAAAAATGGCTACTTATGTAGCACGCATTTTTCTAGTTGGTTTTCGATGCCCCTAAAAAGTCCCATTATATTTCATGTAAAACATGCATAAAAATATTCATTTTCTACTATTCAGTAGAAAATAACGTTTTCTTTTAATTTTATACTCGAAGGAAGGGCATAACTTGGTTTTAAAAAGCTTCTAATAGTGCGATTAGGGTTGCTTTCAAAGTTAACAATATGGGTCAAATGCACTGCTAAATTCTATGAAGTCCATATGGTCTGATCTGAATACCGTAAAGAAATTGACGGTTTTCCGTACGCGGAAAATATACGGCTTGTAGTTTGGAAACCCTGAATGCAAGTGTAACGGCAGGTCGAGTTCGAAATTATTCGGGAATGGGAAAAGTTTTTTAAAACCAAAATAAACCCTTCCTTCGAGTATAAAATTGAAAGAAGACGTAATTTTCTGCTGAAAAGTAGAAGCATGTATATTTTTATGCATGTTGTCCATGAAAAATAATTGCACATTGCAATGAGAAAAATGCATGCTACATAAGTAGTCATTTTCTTCAGAGTGTAGTCCGTGCATGCAGCCGAAAGGAAGTTTTTGAAAGCCGGCATCCTGACGTAACTGAACTATTATAGAATTATGCTGCAAAATCATTGGTTTTGCAACCCTACTTAATTAATCTTTTCGAGACGTAAACGCATTTCGGAATTTCGGTTGACATTTCATGAATCAGCCCACCTACTGTAGGTGGGCCGTTGAGAACGCACTTTTTCGTTTGACCCATGGGTGCAGCGTCTGCGATTTTTGTGCAAATGGTTTCCCCGTACCCCAACTGGACAGTTCCGTTGGCGAAGCTGTTCCTCATTTTCCGAAGACTAGTTGGTGAACCTACATTTGCTTTCGATAAATTCTCATCAGACCAATACATTTATAGGGGAACGAAGTTAACTGACTATGTCAGTGACTGGAGAAATCGGTCAAAGTTCGTCTTAAAACACAGGCGGGGTGTGGGTATAAGGGAGGGGGGGAAGAGGTAATTGGAGTCAACGCTAGGGGCAGGATAAAAGCAGAGGGGTGTGATGAGTTGCATGTAGCTAGTCGACCTATGACCACGGTAGGCGCGGAGCCTAAACGAGGTTCTGCACGCACAAGACCGGCCTTCGTAATCTGATGGGCTGACGGACGCTGGCCAAGTAGCTGAAGGACCTTCAAAATCACACAAATGGCTTCATTGAGGTCCACACGTTGCCCGGAATCGACAACATGTTCGAGAATGGCGCTGTTAAGGCTCACATGACGCGGATTGTTCTCGCAGTCTCTTGGATAGGCGCCGACTCGTGCAACCAATATAACCTGCTCGACAGGGGCGGGTGAAGGAGCAAATGCGCATTGAGGTGGTCCGGGATGGCAACCTATCCTCACCTTCTCCGCGTAACACTGGGTTAGTAGAGAACAATATTAGAACTCATGCTGCCGAGAAAGGTTCGTGAGACAGCTTGATCAAGGTGTCTTTTTAGGGGTCCACTCGCAGCTTCCTCTTGAAAAGGGACGTTGAGGAACAGAGTTTTCTCGGCAGTCAACGTGGTGAGTTCTTCCGGTGGCTCAGCGATATTCTTTGCAATATTCCTGCTAGCATACCCGTTTTCATGAAACAAGTCCTGTATTTTTCTGAGCTCCGCCTCGACGCTATCTGCCGAAACAATTTTTCAAGCCCTTTGCGCCAAACACCAGACTAGATTTCGTTTTCTGGAGGGGTACAAACGTGAGTTTGTTTAAATGGCGTCTGGATGCTCATCTGTTAAATGTCAGCCAGAACTCCCCAAACCCCCATCGGATAATTAACCGTTATACTTAAGATGCTACTATCTTAATTTAAGTAATACATTTTGTTTACATTAGCACCGCCGAACTTATTGCGTGCAAATGCAGTCAATATGTTGATCGCCGTTATTTAGCGACTTCACCAGTTTCTGACACCTCTGCTTCATTATCATGCCGAAATTGGCCGCAAATCTCTGCAAATTAACTGCCCTTCATACCGGCTTGTATTTTTTAAATGAGGTTTTCAGGGTTTTCTGTTATTTCCTCCAAATACACTGATATGATTTGACATTAATAGGTTAGCTCATACACAATAAAAGCCCCCTTATAAACGAAATCCTCGTTTACTGAAGGTAACAACGCAAAATAGAATGAGTCGAGGGGGATTTCAGGGAAACACTCACGGAATAAACAGTCTGCGATTGAATCTGCTATGAGCAGCAAGGCTTTGGGTTACAGTCCACAAAAGCGTTTCATCTAAAAAATTTCAGGCTTAAGGATTAAAGAGGATTCCCTCAATCGGATTAAGGTCTCATAACTGACCGTATACGAAAGGTTACTGAGGGTGGGTGCTGTTCAGAATGGGTATCTGTTAAACGTAGACTCCCACAAGGATCGGCTCATGGGTTCCTCCTGTTTATTGTCGATGTAAATAACCTAGTACAGGAAGGCTACATCAAGGTTTTGACGGTAGAATTCTTTATCAACACATATCGTGCATTCTATCAACGTGAATTTGTTTAAAAGGGGTCTGGATGTTCGCCTGTTAGAGGTCAGTCAGAACCCTTCAAAACCCACCTGGTGAGTCATTGTTATATCCATAAACATGCTACTATCTTTATTTCAATAACACGATTTGTTTACATCGAATTGTGCACCGTTGAAATTATTGCGTGCAAATGCAGTCAATTTGTTGTTCGCGGTTATTTAGCGAATTCGTCAGCTTCTTATCACTCATGTTTAACCGCCAATCTTATACATGTATCATGCTGAAATTACCTGCAAATCTTCACAATTCAACTGTTCTTCGTGCAGACTTATACTTTTTCAAATTGAGTTATCAAGGGATTCTCTCATTTACTACAAGTTATTAATTTGACCTGAGAGCTCGGGGTCAATTTTCCAATTGCTTCAGTGCCCCGCAAAACTTTCGGTTCCAGGCTACGCATAACTACTTTGCATCCAAGTCAAGTCGTCCATTACGAGGCTTCGTAGGTGAACACGTTACTCATTTGAACTGGTTAGTTTATTCCCGCTGTCGCAGCCACTTTGTGTTCAAGAGAACTGCAAACATTCATCCAAGCTGGACGTTGACAATAACATGAAATACCGACCGAGATTTTTGTTCAAATTTTGTTGCTTCTTGGACTTAAGAATGTGGTTACGCATGGTTGCTTACTATTGTTGTGCGATCCCAACAGTCAAACCTACGCCAACTAATTTAACAGCTTTTGAGGCCCTCTCGGTGTTTTATAACTTTAATTTTTATTGAAACTGTCGTGTGAACGTAAAGTAGATTATTTTATACACGCATTTTCAGGTTCAACCCAAAGGTTTACAAAAATATATTAGCACTGAATCCATCAGCTTCGGTGGAGTAACGACTTAGGTCCAGACTCCGTCAACAAACTATCAGTGGTACAAGAATATTGATCGATCGACCGTGAATTCGACACAGTTATGGGTCGAAAGTACGGTATGTCAGTTAGTATCCATATTCTTTATTTGTGACGTAGCATGATGCACTGTCGATTGCTCTCCCACCGGGATTCTTTGGCACTCGAAGATTAAGACACCGAAATTAAAGGGGTCGCTAAAGCTATCCCAACTAATATTCCGCAAAGATAGGGGATCTTGGGGGCCCATCCTGCGGCCTGCTAAGACGTGCCATAGTCCTGCCGACGAGCGTTTCTGCACAGCCCCAACTGGGTGCAACCGAGTGGTTACTTCATAAGTCAAGAGTCGTTGGAGCAAACTCTCTAAAATTTGGACCCGCACGGATCTGTCCACCAGGTTCTGCATCTAACCCTCGTAAGAATTAAAACCTATCGTACCCTTTTGGACCCACCTTCGAAAAAATGACGTTAATGGCCGTCAGAAGAAAGAAAATATCCCTACATTAAATGATTTGCCATACTTGACATCATTGAAACTATCTAATTACCTAAATACGCGTGTTTCGCCGAAATTCTGCCGCTGCATGGTTCATCTGCGCGGAATTTAACTCATCAGTGCGTCCCTCGAGCGTTCCCTGTGTGCTCTCTGGAAGATACTTCAGTTTTTGAAATTGGAGCATTTGATTTCTTCAGGAATTAACCGCTAACTTGGAGTAAATCAGCCCAGTTGAGAATTTTGGGGGGTTTTAGAGGGCTTCTGCTGTTTAGTCTAAATGTGCCGATTTGATTTGATTGGAATAAGCGAGCTTATAAACAATACGAGCCCTGCTACAAAGCGAAATCCCATCTACCGAAGGTGGCAACGTAAAAGAAGTCGAGGGTAATTGCACAGGTGGAGTTAAGAAATAAGCAATCTGCGATTAGAGCTGCTGTGTTACATCTACGCGCATGCATTCAGACAGATTAGATGGACTGTATTAACAGTTAGGCGGACAGGTGTTTGAACAGTTTTACCATATTTTTCACCGCATCCCTCACAAGAGGCACAAAAAACCTCGAAAATAAGAAGGATTGCGTGGAAGAAAGGCTTTTTCAACTAAGAAAATCACCTCCCGGGATACACTGTGGCAGTCCGCACCTCCTTTCTCTCCGCCACTTTGTCATGCTACTCCTCTGTCCACCTCACACTCCCTGTCGAGTCGCTGCTGGGACGCACGAGTCTTGTCCCTAGCCTCGCGAGTGCTCGAAGTCAATCAATATTGCCCGTTCTTTGATTGGCTGGTGGACACGGAGACGGCGAAAGACGCACACACGCGCTGCTTCCTAAACACCTCAACGGCGGACACACACAAGACAACTTACTTGGAGAGACTGCTCGCGGCGACTGGTTGCGGAGCCTTTGTGTACGCACTTCCTAAGTAATAAAAGTTGTCCAACCCAATCCGTTTCCCCCGACTTATGATTTGGGAACCTTTGTCTTGTCGACTATATCATTCCGACAAAACTGCCGACAACTCAGAAAAAATGACTTGAAAGGGTGCATTGGCTGCAGACCCCGCAGTAGTCATGGCCCGAAGTCATTTAGACTGACTGTCGCATGCGGAAGGGGGGGGGTCCAGGGGCAGACAGTAATCTCCAAGCCACGCTTACATAGATATTCTTCTCTCCACATTTCTGCACTGAAGATATCTGGTTACCGGACCCATATTCACCCAGTTATCTGCGAAAACTTGAATACTCCAAATAACTGCAGCGTCCAAGCGGGAATTTATTATAAACTAATGTATGTTAGTCAGGCCATCTCCTGAGGTCTTTCATGGGAGCATTTGCAGAATTTTCGCATCCTTCACTTTCGAAAACTTGAAATCGGAAATCGATAAATGCTGCCAAAAATGACAAATACAATCGAAGTTGTCGGTTCCTGTCTGATTGTCGTTATTAACCAGCCATAGGTCTAGAAGACCCGGGCACCTTGACCACTGATCAAGCATTTTAACTGCAAGCCCCAGACTCTCCAAAGGTCATCTGTCACAGGCCCGGTGAAACATCTGGATCGCTTAAACTCTCCCCGCCCACGCTTATCGGCAGGTACCCACTTCCATCGACTATGTGTGTTTCCTTGTTGGTGGTTCGCTCATAACGCTCAGCCAGTACTGCGGCCTTCACTTGCCTCTGGTCTACGCCAGTCATCCCCCTACCAGCGCTCGCAATCAGCTGCTCGCGTGATCCTACTCGTGATTTGGCGAAATGCCATTGTAGTGTAACGTCAACCATAGATGGCGCTGCGGTGATTTACTCACAGATCCAGGCAGTCGGATCATGACCCTCTACGTAAACAACTCAGGCAAGTATAAGGGAAATGGAAGTAAGACGCGGATTCTAATTCAGACTGTCTGTAACCTACGAAAACCGCTAAATTCCTTCCGAAGTTTCAGAGGAGTTGCATTAGGAATAGTGTTTGATTTTAAAGGTAGTAAATCTGTTACAGAGACGGAAAGAAGTGTACACTCACCCACCCTTAAATGAAACGTTCCTCGCAGCCTTAAACGCGAAATGCGGACAACGATCAGTTGACTGCCATGTCATGGACTTTAGTTAGGATGATGTCAACTTGGTAGCAGTTCATGCGGCCACTCTGAATTGTATAATTTTTCAATAATCAGGAATTATAAACCATTTTAGTTGCGCAGACAAACGTAAGGCGCATTAGTGCTAACACACTGTACTGTATCAACAAGGATTCCGGCATGCTCTATTTGATGTGGGAAGAAAGTCATGATGCAGGCTGATTGAGTGATCTTCCCGCCGCTGCGCCATTTCCAGTGAAAGACGGATTCTCTGGAGAAAAACGCGACAAGCTGAATACGGAACATGCGAGCCCAATTTGCGTTTCGAAGACTGATACTTGTGAGGTGTGACGAACGCATATGGACGGTAAACTGACTGGTCGCACAGCGGAACGAAATAATTTGTGTTTACCAACATGCTCGATGAAATGCGCAACTCTCACCCAATCTATGACTATAACCTGTTTCTATTTCAAGGATCAAGATGACAGAGCTGAGAGAACTGTCGACGACAAGTGCAGGATCCGTTACCGACCCTACATGAGCCGTCATAGTCGGCTGAGATACAGACGCGCCCCAGGGCCAAATTAATTGGTCAATTCGCGAACGCCGCAAAGGCTCGATATGACTGACCTTGACGAGCATAGGTAAAGCGCTGAACGTGTGGAAGCGCTGACGCACATGGATAAAAAAAACGGCGACACAGGCTTGCAACACCTGTCTACGCCGTTCATCCCTGGAATTCCGCCACGACAGGCATAGACGCCGTTGCAGGGTGACAAGTGTGAGTGGCGGTTTTTGCGTACCACCAGTATGGCTACACCCGTAAGGGTTGATCAACAATTGCAGTTCTGCGATCCAAGCTAGGCTATGCAACTCCGAATCTGCAGACCAGACGAGACCTCGGAACGCCTGCAGACGGGTTGATCACACGGATTTCAATTAGGCAGTCTGCGCTGACCAGCCCTTACTACCAGCTACTTGAGCGCAATCTCCGACATGATAATGAGCCATTGTACGTATCACATCCTCGACACCCGAATCGTGTTAAAACCAGGGCGTTTGGAGTTTAGGAAACATAAAAGGGGATAGGACTAGAGTAGGTCAATGGTGACCTAACCGGAGAAACTGACTTCTGTAAGCGGCGTCTGAATAGATGCCTCCGATGACTGTTCCAAGTGAACTTTCCAACATCGCCCACGGAAAACCCCTAAAGCAAGAAGCCCTGCTGTTATAGGATACCTTGCATCAAGATGCATTGCAGACAAATATGAACTGTTTCATCGCTTAAGGGGCTTTAGAAACCAAATGCTACATCTCCCTTCGAATGGACAAGGAAGAGGCTGACTTCAGAACTTGCGCACCCTGCCGCATCTTCGATGAATGTTGGAAGGAGCAGGTGGAAGCCTATCAAGTAGCGCCACCACGAAGGGCCGGCTGTGGCAAGAACGACTTTCCTACAGGATGCCGAATGCCAGGTAATAAAGGTTTGTGAGCGAGACAAATCCGGACATTCAGACACCTCCGTAGGAGAAGCATCAATAAAGGCGCGGGCCGTTGAAGACGGGATGATTTCCCGAAAAAAATCCGTCTGGTCATGTGCAGGCGGTGATTTGATGTGAGAACGGCACATTGCGACAACAGAACGAAACAGCGGCAGCTCCTAACCCCAACCTGAGTTGGGATGTCCACCTCGGGATGTGTTCAGATGACGCCTGCCAGAGCTCGGGAAGGATTCCAGTTCATACTGCGTGTAGGTAAGGCGACCAACAGAACGTGCTGCAAGGCACAGATGAGCAGTAAGTAACAGTTTTGAGGCCAACCAGGACAATAACGGTCCAGGCCGCTAAATACAAGACCTCGCGCTTCGACTCGAGACACGACATCCGAATTGTCCGCAGGTAAGGCATTAGCTCCTGCGACAATTGAGGTGCGTTGGAGCCGCGATCCCTTTGTTGTGCTCGTGAACATCATTGGAATAACGCGCTTAAAGATGCAAAAACCGGTCAGCTAAACAGCCACGCAAGGTTGACAGTTTGACCGCCGCCAATGGAATGGCAGGCTCATACATGCCTAAGGATTAATTTTACACTTGAGGTTACGGTTGGTGTAATGCTACCCCGCACCTCCTGTCAGTGAGGTCTTTTGCGGGGGTCCCAACTTACCTTTAATCTGGCCGCAGATTTGTCATCCAACAGGCTGTCCTTTTCCGTTTTAGCTCTGGCTAATTTCACACGAACGATTTCAGCATTGAAGTAGGAGACACGATCGCTGGGACAAGAGCTTTATTAGCCTGACGTTTCGGGTTCCTGCTCGAACCCATCATTAGAGACAAAAGTAGATACGGGTTGTTCATGCACAAGGGGCTGCAGTATTTATAGGATGCAGTCGCCATGCTCCCGCATACCTATGAACATTCACGGCTCCCCCTTCACCAGAGATCGTCGCACGTGGCGTGATGGCCGACATTCGCGTCGTTAATTGCTGCAATTTCATCACGTGCGTTGGATGTTGGTGTGATGATTGCTCGACCATCTGACTCACCGACCCTGACATTGGGAAAAGTGTACACCTGTGAGCTCCCCGCTTGGCTAATTACTCCGCCTAGGCGAAGTCTCAGCACCGAGTACGGAAGGGGAAGTTCACTACACTTGTTAATGGACTGGGGGGCCAGTAAACCATGATTCAAGTAGCTCCCGGCTCACGCGGTTGTCACCTCTAGCGAGAATTTTGGCCTCGTCGAATTTGAATGTGTGGCCGGATCTCGTCGAATGAGCCGCAACTTGAGAGCTGGCGTCAGTTTTCCGTACCGCTGCAGCGTGCTCGGCCATTCACGTTCGGAGATGTCTTCCGGTTTCTCCGAAGTAGTTGCTTTGTCCGCAACTGCACCAGATCCGATAAACGACTTCATACTTTTCTAGCCGTGGCAGCGGGTCTTTCGGTTTCATTACTAGACGCCTGATTGTTTCCTCCGGTCTGTGTGCAACTCCAACCCCAAGCGGTGAGAGAAGGCGACCGACAGCTTCCGAAACGTTCTTGACATACCGAAGCGCCGGCAAAGATTTGGTGTCCGTGCGGTTAGGCCTTTCGTCCCTTTTGCGTATGCACCGGTTGACGAAATTTCGCGGGAAGCCGTTGGCTTTGAATGCCCGTCGGAGCATCCCCCTTCGGTTTATCTTACTTTCAAAGCCCACATTGCGCTTACACTTGGGACCCCGACAGCGTAACCGGGCCTTGCCGGAATTCCTATGTGCGACGGCGGGACGAAACCAAAGCCGTTGGACATGCGGGGAGAGGCTGACACGTTGCCGACACAAACGCCGGCCCAATTCCCTACGAAACAGCCCTCTAGAAGAGATTCTCGGATCTCGCATAGGCCCGAATGCCATAAGGCAGCACCAAGAAGCCACACCCAGCCCGACCGTAACTGCGCAAGGCGTCCAACTACGCAATTGGCAATTACCTTGTGAACTTTTGGTTTACCATTTATGTGAGAACTTTCGTGACACCTCAACCAACATGAAAGTTCAAGAGGAGGACTGAGGTGTTTTCTTTATTTCAGCGGTTGCAAATAAAATATGGTTGATAAGCGAATTAGCCAAAGCTCGTGATTTGGAATTATGAGAGCATTTGAGAACAGCGTGGTTAGCTCTATTTGGCGAAAGCGAAGATCAGGACAGTGGTGACCGTGACGACGCCGGAGAGGTCATGACAGTAGCCGACAGAGAAAGCGTAGTTCTGGGGGGAGAGGGGGGGTGTCACCGGCTAGTCCGTGTCCGGCAAGGAGGCTGAGAGTTCATCGAGGTTCTCAAAGACCGCCGAACAGAACTGGGCAGCCACACGATCCATCAGCGTCGGACCCGTGGGTCGGAGATCATCCAGGAAGCCGATGTGGCCACCGTGTCTGGTGAGGACAAGCATTACGTGACTGCTCTGTGAGATGGCCTTCAGTGGAATGCCTGAGGGGATAGCAAAAAAGTAGAGGTAAAGGATCAGGAGGATGGAAACAAATCATTCTCCTACCGTATTTGAACTCCGTGTTGTCAAAAAACAGGGTTATTACACAACTCTTGACCGAAGACAGTGACGTTGGCAGACAGGGCTCACCAGCAGTCACGGGTCAGACAGGAAATAATAGAGCCTTAACTGCGAGCGTCAAAAAAGAAAACCATGAGGAGAGATGCCAAGAGATCGGAACAACTTTCGACTATATGCAGTGCACTCAAACGAAGGGGAGGATGACGGCTATTAAGGCTCCCATTCCTTTTATTTTCCACTTTTTTCATCCTTCCTAGCGCCGGAAATGGCCATTTCTGGCTTATTGGCCGTCATCAGCCAGTCATGTCCAATTCCCTTGCCTTTGTCGGTCATGTCACTCCGTCTGCATTACGCGCCGCTGTGCGGCTGCTGGCAGGGCTCGAGATTGAGCCCCAGGGCACAGCAGGGGGAGTGAGCGCCGCAAGGTCGGCTAGCATTAACATACCCGATCGCAGCCGACGGGACAACGAGCCCGTGGGTCAGTGGTTAGAGCACTGAATTTCTAACCCTGCTCATAAAGCAGGATGATCGAGATCCATACGTCCGGTTGTTGCACACGACCCCTTTTATCTGTTATCTTCATGCGTTACTCGATAAGTCCTTTTCGCATGCGAAATATGGTTAAAAGTTAATTAATCAAAGGAAGACTGTTCATTATGAGCAGAAACTAGCGTTACTTTATATTCGGGCAATTTCATATACTAATAATCACCATAGACTGCACGTACGCTTCTCAACGTGCTCATCAACTAGAGGGAAGTAATCTAAATTGAAAAACTCCAACAAACGAACCTTTGCCAGCCTGGCAAGCGACTTTTGGGTCCGTGTAAATCCGATGAGATAGGATGTTAGTAACTACGTTATTTGTAGAAAGACAGAAGTTTTTTCTTCCTTAGAGATTTCACCTGGCAAATCTGTGTAATTTTTATGACCTAAAAAGTAGTAATAATGTCGACAGGCAAGGATTTGTTTTGGTACACCCATAATTCCCAGGCACGCGAAAACATGCTATAGGTAACTACGAAAAGGTCTGCCACCGCGTGTTCATCAACACTTTCGGGTATATGATAAAACCCGATTCATACGGTTTAGCCTCTAATAATACGTGACATGGACACAAAACGAGAGTCGCGTTGGTCGTGTATATTCACCCAGGAAACACCCTAGGAAGAGAAAATACCCCCATAAAGCAGTAGTTAATGATAGCTAATTATCGATTGGGTTCGGCCTGAGGAAAGGCATATTCACCTCATGTCTCCCCTGCAGACGTCCA
Organism: Spirometra erinaceieuropaei; assembly: GCA_902702965.1. NCBI lineage: Eukaryota > Metazoa > Platyhelminthes > Cestoda > Diphyllobothriidea > Diphyllobothriidae > Spirometra > Spirometra erinaceieuropaei. Next base: position 945,432 of record CACRXP010000157.1, read on the forward strand.
CTTTCTTCGGAGACAGGGGTTCGTGTTTTGGCAAGTCTAAAACTAGGACTTAACCGTTATCTGTAGGAAAAGGAGCGACTAAGGATTCACTAGAGAGGTAGGCGCTTTCAAATACTGTCCTCTTTTGAAATATACATTAACCATAAACTACAGAAGTCATCACATAAGTAATCGACTGAAGATAGCAAGGCATTTGTTGATATTCAACGGACGTTATGCGAACCAACGGAAAGCATGCAATGGTTTCAGCGGAAAAAAATCCACTAATACGCAGAAGATGACATGTTGACGACCGCCTTTGACAAGTATGTTCCGATCTCTTCGTCACCAACCGGCCTCTCGGCATCCCTACCCAAGAAATCAAACAAAAGCATCCTCAACCTCACCAAGCATGCCAGAAATAACGCGAAAAAAGGTGTTGTAAGTCACTACCCAAAACTTCATTACTCGTCCAGTAGTTGACCGGCCACGACATGAAGAACGTAAGGTCTGAGGACCACTGAGGGATTTATCTTAAACATTGCTTGGCTAATATTAACTAGTTTACACAGTTTTCGTGAGAAGCGGACAGGCGAGTTCCAGGTAGCAGTTCAGAAGAAAAAGATGCGACCACTGGAACAAGAAAGTTACTGGCCTGGCGTTTCGGATTCTCACTCGGACCCAGCATCAGATATATTCGCAGATAAATGTGATGGTGGCACAAGGAGTGCAGTATTTATAGCACGTGGCCGCCGTGGGACCATATGCGCGCTGTAATTAACAGCTCTCGCAATCACCGCTGGGGTCGTGATTGATGCGGGGATGGCTTGCCAGTCCGAGTCGTTAATGGCCGTGATTTCGTCATCCGTGCTGGATGCTGGTGCGACGATTGCTCGGAAAATTGGCTCACTGTCACTGTGATAATTGGTCGCCCGCGCCCTCCCCACGTGACTGATTCCACTACCCAGGGAAAATCGCAATACGGAATATGGTGCCGGGAGGTCATTGTGCTTGTTGATGGATTGCGGGCCTGAGAACCATGACTCGAACAGCTCGCGGCTCAAGCGGCTGTCCCCCCTTGCAAGGATTTTGGCCTCTTGAAATTTGAAAATATGGCCGGGTCCCGTCGAGTGTGCCGCCACCTGAGAGTTAGCGTCTCCCCGCCTCACTGCTGCTGCGTGCTCGGCCATTCGCGTGCGGAGTAATCTCCCAGTTTCTCCGACATATTTACTTTGTCCGCAACTACACCAAATCCGGTAAACGACTCCAGACGTTTCCTGCCGTGGCAGCGGGTCTTTTCGCCTCATGACTTGGCGCCTAATGGTTGCTTCGGGCCTGTGTGCAACCCCAACTCGAAGTGGAGTGAGAAGACAGTCATTTACAGTCATTTGACGCGAAAGTTTTCAACCTTTATCATTTCGCTTTTGTTCTAAAAAAATTATCACTTAACCGAAGGTCGATTGTTTAAACCGAGCGTTTTGATGGAGGCACTTGGGTCAACTTCCGAGTCAAAAAACACGCCTTTGTGAATGTATGCAGGCTTCAGGAGCTGTATTGTTTGCCGTCCGTGATGACCTACGTCACCACTGTGCGGCCAGACACTGACAAAGGTGCCTCGCTGTGAATTGCCGCAAGCTGCCACGTATGGAGAAGTAACAGACGCGACACCATCTTGGCCAGTCACACCGGACATGCCTATGATCGCAGTATATTGGCGATCCCCAACACACGTTAATGAACCCGGTGAATACTCCTACTGCGTCCCACGTCGGCACCCAAGTATTTCGACTGTGACTTCAGTACCCGGCGGTAATCGTATTTGGCCAAGTGGCTAAACCAGATTGGGGCTCCTGGCGTGTGTGTATCTCCACATCAGTGCATACAAGCCCCAGTGTGTCTATCCACGGCCTGCTCTTCGCGGACGACTGCGCGCACAATACCGCGGCAGAATCTGATATGCAAAAGTGCATGGGCCTTTTTGCGCCGACTTCTGGCTGCCCATCAACACGGATGAGGCAGTGGTCAGGCATCAGCTTTACACTCAACGCTGAATACAACGCCCTTCGAGCCAGTACCAAGGGCGCACATGGACAATTTCGCCTATTTGAGCAGCACATTCGCAAGCGGCATCCAAATCGACGAGGAAGCGGCTCATCTAATCTCCAAAGGCAGCCAAACCTTCGGCCGACTACAAGACTCAGTGTGGAATCGCCACGGTCCCCATCTCAACACCAAACTCCGGATGAACAAAAGCTGTCATCTTGCGGATACTGCTGTGTAGAGGGGGAAGACTTGGACAGCCTACACCAATCAAGTGAGGAAACTCAATCATTTCCACCTCAGATGTCTTCGGAGAATTCTAAAGCCGGGGTGGCAGGACAGGATCCCCGAGAGAGAATTCTTGGAATCCACCGGAATCCTTAACATCCACGCCATGATGAGGCAACTGCAACTGCGATAGAGCGGACACCTCGCGAGGGCGGACAGAAAGTCTATCCAGACAACTCTTCTACGAAGACGTCGCTACGGGTGCTCGGCGACGAGAACCAACCCGACACTACAAGGACGTCGTAAAGAATTCTTTGAAATACCTACAAATCAACACGAAGGACCTCGTCCAGGATCGACCGGCCTGTAAAAGGGAAGTGAAGACTGGAGTGACAATCTACAAAGCCAAACGGATCGCGCTGCTTAGGCCAAAAGAGCAATTCACAGGTTCAAGCGCCTCCGATCCGCAACGCCAACACCCAATCCCTTCTAACATGTCCATGCTGACAGCGAACATTCTGCGCGTGGACCGGCTTCGTCGGACATCTCTGGACCCAGTGCAGCAACAGTCCAACGACCCCATCCGCTGCCTCCATGAACACCGCCATCGTCACTCCTGTACCAATCCCACGACAGTGACCACCACCAACACCGGTAATCACACTCCTGGGGCCCGTAACCGTCGATTACCGCCACCTCCATCATTCCTGCCACAACACCCGCGACGACTATAACTTCTTTCCCATCCCCGCCTCCGGAGAGAACACCTCGAACACTCTCGCTACCTCCGCCCCCACTGCCAGCAATGTGGACTCGATCCCCATTTGTCCTTATTGCCAACGCACATCGCACCTTACACATTGGTCTGACCGATCGCTTGTGAATCCATCGCAGTGACCGGCACACCGGTACCGAAAGCCCCAGCATACACTCGTTGCATCCGTCTTTACTGTCCACACTACCCACGCACATCGCGGCTCTCAGTGAGACCCGCTTCTCCGAGCAAAGATGACTGGAGGGCGCCGGACAGGCTTTATTCTACAATGGACTCCAAAGGCAGAGCAATGAGACGACAGTCGTCTTCACTGTCTGAATGAAGTCTTAAGATGTCTGTCCTGCCTGCTTCAACTACCATTGTATGGACCTGCTTTTGCCTCCTTATGGAAACAGATTCGTCAACATAGTTTGGGTCTACGCCTCCTCTACCCAATTGACAAACCAAAACGAAGTGGAGGACAAATTCCACAGAGAAATGCACACGCCCCTAGTGACTTTGTCAAAGGCGGACAAACTGCATTCCTTTGGTGACTTCAGTGACATCGTTGGTACAAACCACGACATCTCGGAGGGGTTATCAGCTCGCGATGAATGCGGCTGCTCCAACAACAATGGATCTACTTCTGCCTCTCAACAGGAACGCACGCGTACACACAAGTGGCTAAAAGCCGTGGATCGGAAGGTTACCAACTGAGGAGATAACTCGGACCCCGCGGTCAAACTAATGTGGATTTGTGTGGATTGGTCCACCAGTGGACTGAGCCAGGCTGCAATGGCCCCTTAATTTGGCATCAGTGGCACTCCCACTGAATGGGGATCTGTAGTGACACACTTAGGTGCGGGTCTCCGTCATGCCAGCCATGTGCACTCTTTCTCGCCTCCGATCTTCTTAACTCTATCATGACACAGGGTCTAGGTAGTAAGGGGGAGTGGGGTGGAGGCTGCGAAAGTCTAATATGACTATGGACTCCGGCAGTCTGGAATGTTCGGTCACTGTTAGACGATCCAACGGTCACCTATTGACTTTCAGGTAAGATCGCAGTTGGTAGCCAGGAATAGAGAAGCGGACGCTGACCTTAACCCTAATCCTAAACTTAACCCTAACCCTAATCTCGAACTTAAACATTAACCGTTAACTCTAACGGCAATCTTAACCCTAGCCTTAATCGAAATCGTGAACGTAACCGTAGCCCTTAGACATAGCCGTAACTGGAAAACCTAACCGTAATACTGAAACCCAATCGTACGCTCAAACCCTAACCGTAACCCGAAAGTCCATGCCTAAAGGCATAACCCTAACCGTAAAATCGGAACCCATTAACCGGTACCCTAATCTTAACCTCAAACGTATTAAGGAAGCCAAATGGATCAGACATAATTATGCAGCCCCACAAAACAAACCCCTCCGCCACCTGCAATACGGGCCCTGGCTACCAACTACGATCTAGCCGACTTTCATGCTACAAAGCGCACATAACGACTCTCGGTGAGACGCGCTTCTTCGAACAAGGATAACTGGAGTAAGAGGGGGCCGGGAGGCTTTATTCTACAACGGACTCCAAAGGCAGAGCAATGAGACGACAGTCGTCTTCGTTGCCTGAATGTCGTGGTGAGACGGCTGTATCATCTGCCACAAGAAGTCAACTATAGACCTTTTTGTGCCTCTCAATTGACACAGATTTGCTACCATCGTTTGAGTCTACGCCTCCTTCTCCCAATTGACAGACCTAGACGGACAAATTATACTGCGAAATGCCCACACTCTTAGCGATTGTGCCGAAGGTACAGACTACGACATCTCGGGGGGAGGGAAGCGTTATCAGCTCGCCACGAATTCGGCACTTGCAACAACAATGGACCTCTTTTTGGCCTTCAATGAAAACACACGCGCACACGTGAAAAGTAAGAGGGGCACCAAGCACAACATTCATACAAGACGTATGCGGGGAGATCTGATAATGTCGCATGTGAAAACGCACACATTTCACGTGAGAAACGCGTCATTTGATGTGGCCTGGCACGTGTGGAGCAGCAACCAGGTCGTGTGTGACACGCATTGACAGGCTGTTTGAATTTGGCCATCGGTGCGTCCAGTCTCACCACCAGCCAGACTGACCTGGATAGGCAGCTTGCGTATGCATGAAAAGTCATCGTATTCCTCCCTAGAATAAATTAGGTGTGCTTGAATTTATCGCGACGCAATAGAAGTCCTGGACCTGAAGGTTGCCAACTGACGTAGTACTAATAAGGTCTTTCTCAGGACCGAGGATCAGGCTTTGGCCGCTACCCTCAATGTGGCTCCCGTGGCGTTCTCGTTGATGTGAGGCCTGAGTCAACCCCATGAAAGCCTCTTAAATGTTGCGGGACCGTATCGTGTGCGGCAGGCAGGGATGGACCGTCTAATAACTATCAACCACTGCACCCAATCCGGACAGTCGACAGGTGTATGTGGGGAGAAAGGCCGACACAGGAAATCCATCCCCACGGCAAATCAGCAAATCAGCGAATCAGCTCGAATCTATCACACCGGGCCATCAGTTGTGGTTTGGAGAACTGTCAACTGATGGGATATCTCGGTCCTCGTGGTGAGTACTTTGGAGTGGTCGGAGGACTGCCTGTGAGTCGGGCTGCGATACCTCCTTTTTAATGCGGTCCTTATGGTACTCCCACTGATGTGAGGTTCGAGTGGCCCTTATGATGGCCTAGTACAGGAGCACGCGCAAACAGGTTGTTTAGCCTCCCCAGCCACTGTTCCCGAGCCCACCTGCGGACTTCTAAACCTCGTTTGGCATTGGGGCAAGGTGGGATTGGCATGGGAGAATGTGGTAGATGCAAGGAAAGACTGCTTAACTATAAACAAGTTAGCAAGCAAGTCGTGGAACAGACGTGGGTGTGTTGTGACCTGTCGAGGGCTCTTGGCCGACAGCAGGACTTTGACGCAGGCTGTAAACTGCAGCAGGGGTGCGTGCCTTAGGGAGCGTAAGAATATTTATTTGTAAAATGAACTTACTACTTAGTGGAACGAAGGGGTCGTCAGCGGCTACAAAACAGAGAAGGGGCACCTTTATGGAGTCCAGTTTGAGAGCCGGGGAGGCCTGATTGTAGTATTCTTCCACGGAGGAGAACCCAAACATGCTGGTGGTGAAGTTTTCGTCGAACTCACGGATGGATCGGCTCTGGATGAAACGACAAATATCCAAGTTAACGTCCAAGTACGGCAGTTGGGAGGGAAAGGCATGCTTAAAGTGTGCTTAAACGATATTATTGGCTGAGGAGAGAGTTCTGATCACACAAAAGTCAAGATGACGACTGCGACCTTGAAAACTAGGAGACTTCTCGAGACAAAAAGCATAGCTAGAGCAGGCAAGCAGGGCAGGGGTTAATGGTACCAAAAAATTTAGCGAAGGCTCGTCAGCTGCATCCTGTTGCTTCATAACATAGATAACGAGTGGGAAGAAGACAAAAGATTTGAATTCGTGCAGAAAATCAATGCTGAAGCAAGAAGGTCATGGTTTTAGTTAAAGATGACTTCCGTATGGGAAGAATCGAGGAAAAATGGCGTTAACGAGTAAAACGAAAGGGGAAGTGAAAATCATGGAGTTGGAAACTACCATGGCAAGGCTGGGCTAACCATGTGTTCCAACTGTTTGCAAGGATCTGCTTTTACCCGTCGTCTATAGGCCGCCACCAGGTAACACAATGTCCGGGTTGTTCGCGCCCGAACAAGTACTCGGAGGAGGTTTTAGGGTCGACGGAGTGAGTCATATGGGAAAATGAACTTTATTTCGTAAATATTTGACGCTGCTTCCATAGCTCGTCTTCAGACGTGTAGTAAGTGTGAAAAACAGCTAAAATTTAAATATGCCGGAAAAATCAATATTGCGTTGTCAGTGCTGAGGATGGGTCAATGCTGTGAGCCGACATCACGCTTTGATAAGCTACCACCTTTTCTATTTTTCTTTGAGATTTCTGTGCATGGCGTCCAGATCGATGTGCCGATTGATGCCTGAATCATCAGAGTGAATGGCCTTTAGGGATTCTCGGCCTTTCTTATATGGTCAGGAATCGACAATGCGTGTTTTATCCCGAGCAAATTTGTGCGCTGCTTCTAGAGTATGCATGGCGACTTGGGATAAGCGAACTCACCTCTTTACTGCCAACTGGTGTTCATGTAGGCATGTGGAGGCGGGTTTCCCAGTTTGACCACAATATACCGCATTAAAAGTGCCACATGGAATTTTATAGACTACTTCTTTCTTATCCAACTAGCCAACCCTATCCTTGGGGTGTACGAGCTGATTGCGTAGCCTATTCGTCTGTTTGTGCGCCACTTGTATTCGGTGCTTCGCCAGGTGTCTTTTAACGAGTTAAGGCATTTTTTATGCTAGGAAGCGTTCGCCAATTTTGTGGTTTGTGTGTTTCATCGGAACAATCAAGTTCCTTATCTCTTTCCTTTGATTCCTGCTGCCTCATACATCGGCGTACAAAATCTAGAGTAGCCGTTTGGGGAAGGTAGGTCAAACAAATAATTGACTTGTATTTTGTACCCTTCGTTCTCAGAACAGGGTGAGTTTGCTCGATTAGTTAGGGTGTTAACAGCACTCCGTATGTGAGCAAGTCCGCTGCAGAAACATCGATGTCGCAGAGTTGTAGTTCTTCTGTGCACTGCCTAGCGGTGTGGACGTTAGTTGAGAGGCAGCATCGAACGATACCATTATCCCATCCGTGTCAATAGTGAGTCCTCGTACTGTGTCTAGAAATTCATGCTTTCTGCACGCTTAACGACGACCTGAGAGCCAGCGTCGAAAATGTACAAAATAAAGTTTATTCAATTTTCCAAATGACTCATTTTTTCTTTGAAATATATATGTATGGATATAGGTCAAAATGTCGACCCCGGGTGTTGGTTGAACGGTAAGAGGGGGAGGGGGAGTATGGACTTACGCGCAGGATGCGGGGGACATCAAATTTGTCAGATAACACCTCAGCATTGGTGTTGACAATTGCACAAAGATTATTGGTTAGTGGGAGGTTGAAGAGCAGCCAGTTGAGGAACTTCTCCAGACTCGCGCAAGACTCATTCAGTTTCCAAGGCATTGAAATGCAGAGTCCAGCACGCAGAGGACACTTCTTGTTTGAGTTGCACGCAGTCCCATTCATCCGCACATAGTTGGGCTCTGATGGAGCATCCTCGCCGAAAGAGGAGACGTAGTTAAAGAGGATAAGCCTTGACGAGAAACAGACGAAATTGGAAGACGAGCGGGTAAGAATCCTGATGTCTAAAGAAATAACGACAAAATCTTGTGCGTACTAAGATGGCAACATCAATAGACAGCAGATGAATAATTCCTTAGACGGAAGTAAGTTGAAAAACGACCGTTTGTCAGGTGTGGCTTCTGCGTTCAAGTGAGTTTTGGAATAACGAACCGGTACGGTTCCACTGAAGAGTTAAGAATAACAGGCCTTGGTGTCTGGGGTTTTCGGTCTGTTACAATGAACAATCGTGACTCACCATATATGATCTGTCGCTGTTACTTACAAAAAGTACACAGTTGTCTGCTTAGACGCTCTTGTTTGTCAAACGTTCGTCTACGTAGTCTGGGAAGGCCTACGTAAAACACTGAACAGTAACGCGGTCTCGTTCCTGGTGGTGCGAAAAATATATGAAATCAGACACGACTAGGAGTTATCCGACGGGAAACCGCTAGGCAGTTGTGATAACATGTGCCAGAACTCAACCTAGGACTAACTGCTGCATGTCAACACGGTCAAATATCTGACGGGGCAAGCTGACAGAATTGAAGACGGCTGCATGAAAACATAGGCACAGAGGTCGCCGCCGTATCCATCACATGCGTACAGAAATTGTCATCATCATCAAAACTCTGTCTGAGCAGGTTAGACGCTTGTAATACTTGCATTGCTTAGTTGGGAATGTTGTAACTTCGTCTCTGGCAAACTAACTGCACGGTCACTGCCTTCACTACTCTGAAACTGAATGATTGCACAGCTAACCAATTACACACTGATAGACGGTAGACTTACGCGCCCATGGAGATACCGACTGCGGTAAGTGGTGCTTCTGGATAGCGTTTGTGCACGATCGAGATGGCCTCCGAGACGTCCTCCGTGTCCGAAGCGGAGTATGTTCTTGGGGTCTGCTCGAGTTTAACGGGAATTAAATAAACGACCTATTACTAACTACTGATTGTCATCGCTGCTAGCATAAAGTTGTGCAGTCAGATTGCAAAAACAACAAAACTAGGAGAGGGAGACGTCTGCCAATGGAGTGATGTTAAGTAAAAGCCTGAATCAACCGGAGTTCAAATGTCTTCAAAGCTTCTGTATAGCCAATACCAACAGACGCGTTTTCTGAGATTCAGAAGATTGTCTGTTTTACAGAAAGGACACGTTTGGCCTTACCTTACAACTACTTGAACTTGAAAAACCAAAACTGCGTACTGTTGTCATTACAGAAGTATCACAACATTCTTCTAATGGTGCAGGTCAGGAAACGGATAAGAGTTGCTTATATTTCTTTCTATGACTTGAAAAACCCCAAATGGCACTATCGAGATAGTGCAGGGATAGCGCAACTACTCTGTTTTTTTTTAACAGCAACTTCGCCCTGAGATGTTTGATATCGGTCACCCCTTCAGGATGAGAAATATTAATCTGGAGGGGTGCGTTCTCTGATTATAAATTCAGCTGTGGCAACTCGCAAGACATAAAAACCACCGCGCTCACTTTCACACTCGCGCCAGGGGATGTACTGGAGTCGAAATACGCCACTGCAGGCACCATCATTATTATGACTACTCAGCCAGCGTGGCTGATGACGAATTCGACAGTATAACTATTAAGACTTCCCACTAAGAGCAAAAACTATGGAATAGCGTAGAGACAAGAAATGAAAAAAACAGAAGATTCACCTTCAGTTTTTGTCTGCAAGTGCCACGATTGTTCAGTACGACACACCTAGTAGTAAAAAAAAAACAATAAAACTCCGAACAATTACAGAGATGAAGTGGAGGAGGAATGAAAGAACACATGAGTGTTTGTTAACTTCATCTCGTACGGCCAACGGTAGACAACACGGGGGTAGCTACTGCAAAATAAAGTACAAACTTAGTGAACAACTGCATATCAGGAGCGTGCGTCTGACCCTGACAATGACAGTTGCATACATAAGGCAGCGTTGGTCTCGACTGGTAAGGCGCAACTGCGAAGTGCAGAAGCCAATACGTCGTCTAGTGCCTAAACGAAACCACTCTGATAGCATTTAGTCGCCCAGGGCTAGACATTTGCCAGTCTGTTTGACTTGCGAGCTGGTGCAGAGCTAGTGACCTGACTGGCTGAGAGTGCTCGATCTGTGCGAGAAAAGTAGCTTTTCTGCTACACACCCTCCCTGATGCTCACCCGAGTGCATTTACCACGTCACGCCAGGGGGTCCCCTTGCGCGCGCGCAAGCACGCACTTGGTTCGGAATTTAGGTCCCCGTCTGGTGACTTAAATCGCCTCGAGCTGCAACGCCCTCAGCTCGCCCGAGAAGGCGCGCCAACCTGCTATCCCCGTGTGGACAGTGTCCGCTAGGATTGCTGAAAAAATCCAGTCAATCGCAACACTAGCCTGCAGCCGGGCTAGCCCTGGGCGAGTAGAATGCTATCAGGGCAGTAAATAGTAAGCCGACAAACGACTGAGCTGGTTATTGGAATATGGATTATAACTGTGGCATCAATATATTTGACTTAGTGAGGCGTTTCTAGATATACAAAAACGCAGTGCACCCAGACGTAAACAACTAGTGGATAGCACACCAGCATGAAAGTAAACAGACGGAAAACCAATGTAACACCGGCCACGCTAGAAGAAAACAAAAGAATAACAGAAGGGGCAAGTAAATAGCTAACAGAGGTGACACAGGGCAACCACTAGCTTGCATTAGTAATCAATGTTACTCCTACCAGAGATATTCCTCGTCTATATCGCAGCGCCGAGTGGATGCACACATCCAACATGCCTTTTACTTTCAAGTGATTAATACGCCAGGGATATGCACAAGAAGGACCGAGATGGATTATGAAGACCGCTAATTATCCACGGGTAGAATTCGAGCAGAAAAATAGTGTAGGCGACCACTACTTCGTCTTTTGGGTTGAAAAGGCACGACCGTAAAGCAGAAGAGATTTTGTAAAAACACTGCACATGTCGTTATTGATACTGTGGTGTCAGGACAAAAGGCATGCAATTAAATATAACACTGCCGTACACCAACGCACCGGTATCCCTGTTGAGCGATACTTTTTACGATCGTTGTGATGTAGTCGGTACACGCACATCCCGTCAAGCCAGGCAAAACTATTGCAATTGGACAAGAAGCAGCCACAGGGCCCTCAGCATACCAGGACAGCTTCATCTCTCCACCATCAGAGAAAGTAATCATCTCCCTTAAAAAGTATTCGCATTGCAAAATCACAACTTACTTTTCATAGGATAGCTTGGAGGCCTTTTTAATCAATGAGCCTAACACTGTTTGCACGCGACCAGTGAAGCCCAAAATAAAGGGGGCATACACATCCCTGAGACAGTGCATATTTTTTGTGAAGAAATTTGATAGTGGTGACGGCTGTGCGTAGACTCTAGGAGGCTAAGCGGTTGGATGCACGAATTTGTCGGTTACCGATCTGGCCCTGAAAAAGTAATACACTGCGTAGGTGCAGAGTACAAACGGAATTATAACCGTTGATGAGACTTCATCTAGGCCAAATGATGGTCCTGGGGGAACAAAGAATGATGAGTAGACGATGCCATGTCCCATGATCCCGGCAACCTAAGCCGCAGCTCAGGGAAATCAAAAGTGTCGCAACATCAGCAAGTCATGTTTAACAAAAACTTTCCTAAGCCAAAGAACCATGGCTCGGATATTCAGCCCCTTAAATGGACGAAGTACGCGTTTTGCAAAATACTTGGTTGGTTTGAAGAACAAACCCTTGTACATTGCCAAAATTTTCCTCAGGTTATATTTATTATCCATTTCAGACTGCAAACGGAAGAGGATGCTTCTGTGGAGCAGAGTGAAATATTAAAATCAATACAAAGGGAATTGAAATCTGTGCGGTAAGGACGTGTTCTATGCCGTTGGATTAGATTTGTTTAGTAAAAACTTAGACAAATTAGTCCATAACCAGACGGTCCATCATGAGGAATTTCGACAACATTGCGCCCTCATGGTTGAAAAACTTGGACAAATACATGCCTCCACCGTCCTTGTCGGTCAAAGGCCTCCCGCACTGCCCTTGCCGCTATGCACGAAGGACGCCTACGAAGACTTCGAAGGGAAGCTAAATCGTGATGCCGATTTTCGGGAAGAAGTGGTATGTAAATACGCAGCCTTATTTTCTATCCATGAGTTATAAATGAAACAACTTGTTTCAGATGGCAGACGTAACAACAAGGAGTTCCTCAGTAAATGCTAGGACCACCCCTTTGCCGTGACTACTGTTGGAGTGGCTCCGTGGGAAAACAATCCTTTGTTGTTAGTCCTTTATATGCACTCCTGTATGGTAAGTTTTCCTCATTTGTTAACACTTCAGATGCCATTCGTTTCAACCCTACCTTTGGTAATTGCGCCCACGAAATGGTTCGCAAGACTGTCTTTGATTGGTTTCATGGATCGAGGGACCAGTATGGCGGCCGGGCTAAACGCCGGGAGGCAATTGGAGGGACTAACGATGATACACGTTGTCCCACACTGTCTCTGTCTGAAAACACGGTAATTACCATCAATGAAATTTACATATTTTAGGTTAAATATTCATACTGCTGCAGTGAACTTAAGTAGTGTAAAAATTGTCATTTAAATTTTAAAGAATTACTTCCCTTCCATCGACCATGTGTTTTCCAAAGAATTGTTTTTCTTCAACTATAGGAACCAGCCGTCGAAGCGGGGACTTCTGGAACGCACAACTGAATGACATAACGTATGTTGAAGTCCATGTATATACTGGCACTGACATTTATTATGATTGTACATAGTTTCCAATTCCTTTTTCGTTTATACAATAAATAACTCATGCACATGAATTTGCGTCGCGTGTATTTAATATTGGCTGCCGATTAGTGGGCACGTGTACGGCGGGGTCACTGTGAGTACTATGTAATACCGTAGTACTCTACGTACGCAGGGTGGGTTCCGACGTGTAACATGTGGGAACAATGAGGCACTGCGACTCAGGCGAATCGGCATACAGGACGATATTATAAAGTGGTGCCAAAAGTGGGCGACGATGTGGCGTCCCCTGCGCATTTTTTTCGCTGGCGGGGCCAGGCGAGGCTATCGAGTTGCATGCCCCGTCACAGCCCCCTCCACAGCCCCGCCTAGCCCCCTCAAGGACCCCTCTAGCCCCGCCATTCTTGAGGGGGCCAGGCGGGGCTAGGCGGGGCTGGTGCTGGCAGGGAAGAAGGCCTGTTTATGTTGCGTGGACCAGGTTTTTCGCGGAAAGCGCAGGCGTGTCGCATAGGTTTTTCGGACACTGCGCCATAGTCAGCCCCCGTCATCTTTACGTTGTCTTTCCATCGGGCCTGGTGGGAGAGGGGAAGAGGTTGCAGTAAGTGGTACGAGAGCTTGCTTCACTACAACCTAGTCGATCTCTAAGTCACGAGGTCTGCACCCACTCGTATGACGAGGGGTGAGTCTCATCGTTCACGACGAACGAAGTGCGGTGTGTTGGAAATGTATATGATGATGCTTTTGTGCATGCAATTAGTAGACGAAGCATGTTTGTTGCGTTCGGCCGACTGGGAGGTTTAGGATGTAAAGAATCCTGTTCATGATAACAGCTTTGTTTCAGCTATCATAATTCCCCACGAGCAAGCCTACTTTATCTTGGATATCACAGTTACAGCGTACGCCATAATGGTGGTGAACAGTGCACAGCATGAGTTAGAATGGATCTGAAATAAAAAAACACAAGCAAATCCCAATGAAACTATATCATTCTTTTAAGTCGTTTTCAGGATAATTCCTGCTATCATCACATACCGATATGTCTATCTGTGTAAATGAATGAATAATTTTTATTAAAGACCCATCGGCGTCCATCAAGGCAAGTAAAATTACACCTTCATATGAATTTTAGACGAGGTAGGCAGAATCTGTAAAAAATGCAATTCATAATTTCTGAATTTGTAGTGCGTTAAGAAAAATGATGAGCGAGCAGTGAGAAAAACTCCACTCAAGAATTTAAAAAATGACCGGATTAACTTCACAGGAGAAAGAAAACTGTCGCTCATAATAAGACGAAAATGCGAGCAGGACTGGCCTGCATGTGACGGTGTATGACGGATTACAGTCGAACGTCGTCAGGGCGGAAATAAATGTCAGCCTTGAGGGGTACGTATGCGGGTTGGACAGGGCTGACCTGCATGTGGTATTGTACAAGGGATCCACAACGGACATGGTAGGGGCAGAGTTGGTACGCCGTATGGGACTATTCGCGTCAATGTGGCAAGACAAGAGGAACCCAGACGCGATCGGCCACAGTCCGCTTTGAGCCCAGCTGAGGAGTGGCCAATGGAGGTACGAAAAAACTACTAGCAAACGGCGAATACAGAGGGTTTCGCTGTGAGCGTTGACAGGACGCTTGTGGTCGAAATGCGGGAGATGACATCAAGAACCGCGAAAATCGTTGCTATGGGGGAGGAGTGATAGCAGTGGACTTTGTAACCAATTGAAAACAGGGGTTCCTAATGATATAATTGAGGGTTACAACTACCACATAATCTCAGGAGGACCCTCCTCAACGTCAAAAAGCTGAGTGTTATGGAATGAGATCATTAAAAGTGCCTTTATACTTTCCAGTGTAATGTGTTCGCGTAATTTATACTTGAATACCAGTAACTTAGGCGATGACATAATTTCTGGTGTAACGTGATCCCAAAGGAATGCATACTTGGAAGCAAAAAAGATAGGGCGTTTAGATGCCGTGGAAAAAGGCGGCGGAATAATCATGGAGGAGCTGCGCGTGACATAAGACCGATCTCTCGGAGTGACAGAGTCAATGAGCGGAAGATTGGAGCTAGAGTTAATGCGAAAAAGGAAGCAAAGGCCAGCTTCGAGTCTTCTAACCCACAAAAACTTAATGTTCGCCAGCTGACCTCTTTGAGTACAGGAAGGACCGGGTGCGACTTGAGAGAACAGTTTCCGGGTGAAAATCCTCTGAAATTTTCGATCTTATAATGGTCAAAGGAGATACTATCTGCATGAAGTAATAAAGCAAGTTTATTTGTGTAACTTAAACCTGGGTCATTTTTGGTGAAGCATTCTGAGGGCGCGATTGTCTGAAAAATCATTAGACCGGGAATTATGACAAGATCAAAAGAGATGAACCTTCGCTTGGATGATGATAACTCCATCAGCCAGGTTGCACTCCGTATGCTTAAGCGTAGTAAATCGGCATTCATTTTTTCAACACAGACGTTTTGTGGTTTTCTTAGAATATGAGTAAACACACCTGAGGTCATCGGCATAAGTAAAAGTTTGGGAATTTCTGAGTTCAGTCGAAATATAATTGATTTGAAGTAGAAAGAGTAACGGACCCAGAAGTCTTCCTTGAATTACGCCACTCGTGATCGAGTGAAGTGTCGAAAAGCTATTACCGACCATGACTTTCTGATATCGGTTGGACAGACAGGACCTGATGAAGTCGAGTAGAGGCCGTCGAATGCCGAGAGCTTCCAATTTTACTAAAAGACGTCACCTTGTCTAAGGCTATGCTAAGATGAAAGTAGATAAATACCACTGACTGCCGCTCATTACAAAGAGAAGTGATTAGATTAAGATTAGAGCTTAGAAGCTGATTTGCTGATTGGTGTCATTGTTTATTGCATTTCTATGCGATTGGCGTTCGTTTAAGTCACAAAACATCAGGATTACATCACCACCTTTTTTATTGATAACCGCCAAATGCCTAAATGGCGGCTAAAAGTGAGTTTGCATTGTGAACAACCTTAAATAATGTGGGATATTCACTGACATTTTCGAATGCCTGGTAAGGATTTCATGAATCCGAACACATCTAACTCAGCTGCTGCCCATATGAACGCATGTACTTTGCATACATATGAATAAAATTGTAGTCTTTGGAGTGACACTGGTTTACCCGGAACAGCGGTATATTTCACATGTGTCTGGACCTCATACTTAACCTTGCTGATTGGATTCGAATGCGTCCTTTCAATCTATTTCCACACTCAGTCTCGTACAATTTAACAACCCAAATTATCTCAGGAAATTGAATTTCTCAAATGTCACTTCGTCCGGACTCTGTATTATAACATTAGTTGGGAAAATGAGCAATTTTAGTCGATTATAGTTAGACCAGCAGTATTGAGAAATTTTTAGTTTTGATCTTGAATTGCACAATGTTTCATATTTCATGGCTGGTTGTGTGAGGGGGAGTAACGCACAAGAGAACTTATCGAAAGGAGAAGTCCAATCGTCTCGACTTTCTGGACTTACGGTTTTCTTGCTTTGTTTTTGCTTTTGCTGTTTCGAAGCTAGTCTCACATAGTAACTCATTAGTAACCGAGTTTCCATGAAAATATGATGCCGTTCTAGAATCCCTGAATTACAGGGCGCTTGAGACCACAATTATTGCGCAGCGATGCATATGAGCAATTCGCGATATCGCGTCCATATAGTGATCTAGGGAAACTCATCTGAAAGTTTTCTGGTTTCTAAATGCCCTCTAATTTCATTATCAAAGGAAATTCAAGAATTGACCGAAAACACCTAGTGGGTTCATTTTATAAACTTGCCTGTTGGGCGCGCTGAGAATGACGTTTGTGCGTAAAAAGCCAGATGAACCTGTAACCCCTGAAAAGGTCTTGTTTGTTTCCGAAGTAAATCTGACGAAGTTGGATAGCTCAAACCCAAATATTTTTGGAAATTACGACCTTTACATTTTGGATTTTCAGAATATACAGACAGGGATCTCCTTTATCCAAATGTTAGGGAATAACATTTCGTCAACGAGAATGGCATCTAAACCCCGGAACTCCGCCATCTAAGCTGGAGTAGTCTCTCTTGACATTAGCTTGCCGGTAGACTAGAGCACGCTTCTCTTACTCAAGTTCCAGCAGTGCAGTACTCTTTGATGGGACCCCAACGGGTCTTTAATTAAAAAAATATTTATTTTAGTTATTTATTTTACTCAAGCATATTAGCGTTTTTGTTACTGTGTATATAGATGGCAAGTTCCGAAAATAACTCAGTAATAGAAGTGGCCCAAAATAGAATTATAATGTTTCCAACTAGTAAGGGAAGCAGGTTCTAAGACTGTATTTCGAGTTGACACTTTCGTATAGCGCAACTATAATGAATTAAAGAAAACGAGACAGTGAAATTAACGCTATCTCTATAACAGGACTTAAGGAGAGCGGGGTAGATGCCCTACTCGTTTCAAGCATAGAATAATTTAGAATAGTATGGAACATAAAAATCGCACAGGGCCTTCATTGTTTAAAGAGATGAAGTCTAGAGAGAAGTTTGTGGCAGAGGTCTGGAAGTTCGACTGTTGTTTCTGACGATGTCCACCGCATGTCTCTCAATAGGCTGAGCGCAGGGATGATGACCTGCGCGTAGGTTAGTTTATAGGGAGAGTAAACTTTATCCCCATCGACCGAACTCTCTCCTCCTCTCCTTTCTGGGACGGTGTTAAGATAGAGTCAGGAAAACGGGGGGCGGAATGGAGTTCGTGTAGTTGGCACGACGTGAACCCGCACGGAGGCGTGTCAGCACATCCCCTGGTCCGTGTACAAAGTGCGAGGATTTAAAACAGCGAGATAGGAGGCGGCTGGAATCTGAACTGATTGGGAGTGCCATAGGGGCCATATTAAGATTGAGCCATTGCGGTTTGGCTCTCCTTCCTGAGAGGCGAATTGAGCAACCTCGTCAGTTGGTAGTCTTCCAAATCACGGGTCTTAAGGAGCATTGATACATTTAAGCGAGACAGACTGTTTATAGTGAAGGAATTTGCACTAAGAGTGAGACTTCGCCCTCTCTTCCCTCCTTTAGTCACTAGCCAACCACCAGAGTCGGTCAGTTTCCTGATGCAAGGATTGGTCGCATTGACTGACGCAGCTGGAGAGCTCGACTGCGCATGCCCCACATTACCTGGTCTCCCACATAACACACTAGGATTTCACACAGAGTGGACTATTCGAATTTCACATGCAGCAGACAGGCGTTAGGAGAATGAACCGGAGGACATGGTTTTCACTTGCTCGAAATGTGCCAATTCCGTGCTTTTGATGAGGGATGATTGGCAGGTGGGTATATGGTGCATACTCTGGTAAGGAGACACACGAGCTGGATTAGCGGTGTCTTGCCGAAAGTTTCATGAATGCGCATGTGGCCGAGAAGGTCCGTGCGGTAACAAAATGTATGTGGGTGTCTGAAGTGGATGCGGCGTGTGTGTTGGTGCTCCAGGCGCTGGTTTGCCAGTCTCTGTTCGGTGGATTAGCAAGTGACTGACTAGTCTGTTGCGTGAAGTGGATGTGCGGTCGCAGTGAGAGTAGGTCGTGATTGAGCCTAAATTTCTATGGATGGAGGCGGACGCGGTACAGGTAGTAGTTGACGAGGCGTGAGGAATACCCAGATTATTGGCGGGAGTGGGAGGGTTGTTTGTTGTCGCCCTGGAGATCATACTATGATGTTTAGGATGGTGGAGATTGGAGACGGTGAGGCATAAAAAATATGACCTCCGCTTTTGGGGCGGCCGTCGTCGTGGAGAAGTGGCAATCAGTGCAGGAGTGACAATGCGGGTGTTTTCGAAGGCAGCCAGTGGGATTGTAGGGTTGTCGTTTTAATGAGTTTGCAGACTTCCGACGGAGCCGGTCCGCGTTCGGAATTTTCGTTGACAGCATGGGCATGTCAGTAGAATCTGGATGTTAGCTAAGGACTGGAGGCGCTTGCTGCTTGCAAATTGCTCTTTTGGTAGACGAAACGGTTGGCTTCGTAGATTACCGCTACTGTCTTCATTGTGCTTTTTCCGGTCGGTCGGTCCTGAGCGGGGTTCATCCAGGTTGCCAGGTTAATTTACAAGTGTTTTGAACTCGAGTTAGAGCGGGAGTCAGTGGAAGTTACGGCAAGAGGGCTGCAACCGGTAGAAGGCCTGGCCGGTTTTGAAGATTCGGTGAACAACTTCGTTGTCAATTTTGATGCTGCATGAGTGTAAAGTGCTTAAATAGGCGAAACGATTAACCGTTTTGAATTGAGTGGCATCGGGAGTCATCCGAGAGGTGTTGTATTCAGTGTCGGACAATAGCCGATGCATGGCCACCGCTTTGTCCGTGTTTATGGTCGGCCCGAGGTCGGAGCAGGCGGTGGCAAAAAGGTCCATGCACTTTTGCACATTGGATTCTGTCGCAGAGTTGAGCATGCAGGGCCGACCTACCGTATGGAGCCAAATTTCCGCCTTATTTACCAAAGTTCATCGCAATCTACCGTATAAGAGGATTTCGTGAGGTCTGCGAATGTAGTGGAGAGGTTGGACCACACTACCTGGCACTTCCCACATTTGGCTGATGATGAAAATCATGTCGGCGGTTTGATGGTGTCGTTGGAAGTCATACTGGTTTTCCGGTAGCAGTCTGCTTCAGATCGTCGTCGAGTTGGCTCAGGATGTAAGCGATGACCTTTCCAGGAGGGAATATAATGGGAAAACGCCAAAAAAGCCAGAAAAGGGGAGAACATACAAAATGGCTAAGAGAAATAAGCTCATTAAAACATGGGAAACAAACTTGTCTGACTATATATTGTCGGCGTGAATGTTAAAGAGCTAACAGAATTCCTTTTTAAAATTAAGGTCACAATAGCGATACGTATACATAAAGGCGGGTGATACTCTACGAAAATTTCTGCGAGCACGCTTAGGAAAGGACCACACGTCGTAATATACATTCGAAACTAACCCTAATTTCTATTGACCCTTTAGGCTGAAATAGAAATCAAAACGGTTTTTAAGTAGCCGACGTTTAAGAGGCAAACATGACATTTTCGCGTCTTTCTGTCCAAGGGCAGACAGCAAATTAGGAGCGGCTGATCTCTCATACTTGTGTACTTACTGTATGACAAGTTTTTGAGTATGGATGGAAAACTGCGCAAAAATAAGCGGGAAAACCAAGGAGAAATCACATACGTTATCACACGAGTCGTTCCAGGAAATCCTAAAAGACTATCGAGGAGAATCAAGTGCCAGTGGTCTAGATATATATCGTGAGAACTTACAAGTGAAGTTCAATGAAAAAAGGATCTTTTTGGGACTTTTTTGCTAGCTTAACTGTTATTGTCCGGAGATGACTGGAGTTTATTATTTGTAATGTCCAGGTTTGCGTTAGAGATGGGTGACTTGTGATTTACCTCAAAATGCCACTAGACCTTCCAGTCCACATGAATATGGCCAGGTCCTACTTTCAGTTTATTCGCAAGCCCTCAATGTGACGAACTTTGCTGTCACTGCCAAATATTTGTTACCTTGGTAATAACTTTTTCAGGCTGAAACGCCATAAAACACCAAGTTTCAGATGCCGATACAGCCTCTTGTGATGTATCTGCACTTTCAGTCAGCAAGGCTTAGGGAACCTATAAAGAAGACTCAAGGTTTTAAACTTCCGCTTATTCTACTTTCAGGTAAACCCTAACTTGCTGCTACGATAAGCCGTTGTAGCATTATCATGAAGTCAATTCAAGGTCAAGCCGCTGGTTTTAAATTTGAAGATAAGTGGAGGATATTATTTTTAGTGGTTTTTCTGTGAGATCTAACGATTTTAGTACCCGTTTTTTTGGTTGAATTTCCTTAAATACAGGCCTTTTCTCTAAGAACTGCCCGCTGCCATCTCCTTTCGAGTTTTGCTAGTCTATGCCCGTTGTTCACTAATCGCACTTTGCAATTCTCATTTTGTGCATCCGATTTCTCTCTAACTGTTGTAATTTATTTTTACATTGTTAGTCCCTAGCTGAAATTCAGTCAAATTGTCTGCCAGAAGTTTTCTTAATCACAAATTGCCTCGAGACAAGATGAGACCAAAAGTCACTGGTCGACGTAAGCTCTCGGCTCTTGTAAGTAAACATGGCCTAACTAAACGTAAGTCAGAAGCTTTACCTATATCTAAGTCAGATAATATTACTAGTCAGTCGTCACCCGTTGTAATTGGTACGCAGGTTAATCTGTCTGCACTTGACCACTGCAATGACTTTATGCTAAAGTTTGGCTCTTTGCTGACAATTCTTGGACATTTATTCGACGGGAACATCTCCGATATTCCCTCTGAAGAATGTAGGCGTCTCGACTCACTTGTTCACCTGATCGCCAGTGAATCTAGTGATAGACAGAAGCGTTCTTACAACTTCCTGCTAAAAAATGTTCCTCGATCTGCTCGGCCAATTTATGTTGCGACCAATTTCCTGTATTCACGTGGTTTCAACTATAAAATAGCGGATGCCAAACGCTTGTCCTCCCGTAGTAAAAATCCACCTATCTTAGTCAAATTGTTTTCATCAATCGAAGTTGACACAATCTTTACTCATCGAGAGCGTGTCATTGCGTACCTAGAGAAGGCAAAATTTTTCCTTTGTCATGATGTTACTCCTATGGAGCGTAGAATGGGGTCTCTATTCTCACGTAAACCTACTGCTTCTCAGTCTAATGCTCCCCAACTCGGTCATAATACAAGTGGCCGTAAGGATTCAGCTTCTCCCACTCCTGCGACATCTGACTCCCTCCTTCCTCTTTCTCCGACATCTCCATCTCACTCGAACCAGTTGACGCATTTGCCTGCCCCTAAACTTGCAGCAGCAGCAGCAGCCCCATTTGTGGTTTCGTATCCTCCGGATAGTCCCGCTGAGACACATGAAAATCCGTCTACATCAGCTAGACCGATAACTTCTATTGTTCAAATGGGTGCTGTAAGGTCTACAGCTAAGTCACCCGTGGCTTGGCGTCAGAACGGTGAGACTCGAAAATTGAATCAGACTCCGACCCAAAAGATAGGTAGTACAGTTCCGTTTAGGGGTACAACGCCTTCTCTTAGATCTAACAAGTCTGTTCAGCCCAGCACGTATACAAACCCCGCAGCTCCAATTATATCCTCGAATAATTCTCTGTCCTGCGTACCGGTTACTTATCAAAGCCCTACTATATATCCAGCAAATAATTCATACATGAATTGCTCTAAATCATTTATGCCCCAACCTAGTTCAGGCTTCCCACCACTTAAGGCCAATTGCTCTCAGGTACGTCAACCTATCTCCTTTGACTTCCAATCTAGACCTGGTTTCCCACTATTTCATTCTTTTAGTGGCCTACCCTCACCCATTAGCCCCTACTTTCCTTCTAGCCTCCCTCCTCCTCCTCCCCTTCCTCCATTATTTAACTACCAACAAGTCTATCCATGTTCTAACTCCCCTAGCATTCCAATGTTTGAAAACTATATCCCCACCTCCTTTAGGTCTCATACTCAGCCTTCTCTTGCAGACTCCCCGTACGTCAATAACTCTAAATTAACTGATACTTATTCTCCAAGTGTCATTAATTCACAGCTTACATATCCGCCTCCAAATTTTTTCTAAATACCGTCGAAAATAGCATTGCCGTTCGAAACACATTAGATATTGTATTATTGAATGCCGGGTCTGTTATAAACAAGATGGCCCAAATCAGAGCCATTGCTCTGGAAATGACGCCTGATATTATATGTGTAACAGAATCTTGGACACATTCTCTAATTCCTGACTCTGCCCTTCTCATAGATGACTTCGATTTTTACCGCCAAGACCGCACGACTAGGCGTGGGGG
>CACRXP010000157.1:968453-990142 GCA_902702965.1 Spirometra erinaceieuropaei
ATCTAATCACTTCTCTTCGTAATGAGCGGCAGTCAGTGGTAGTTATTTACTTTGATCTTAGCAAAGCCTTTGACAAGGTGCCCCATAGACGTCTTTTAGTAAAATTGGAAGCCCTCGGCATCCGGCCGCCTCTACTCGACTTTATTAGGTCCTATCTGTCCAACCGATATCAGAAAGTCATGGTCGGTAATAGCTACTCGTCACCTCACTCGATCACGAGTGGCGTACTTCAAGGCACGGTCCCGGGTCCGCTACTCTTCCTTCTGTACATCAATGATATTTCGACTGAACTCGGAAATTGGCAAACTTTTACTTATGCCGATGACCTCAATTGTGTTTACTCATACTCTAAGGACACCGCTAACGTTTGTGTTGAAAAAATTAATGACGATTTACTACGCTTAAGCGGATGGGGTTCGACATGGCAGATGGAGTTTTCATCATCCAAGTGTAGTTTCATGTGTTTTGGTCCTACCAAACTTCCTGGTCCCATAATTTTTCAGAATAACCCACTCTCAGAATGCCTCACCATAAAGGACCTAGGTCTAAGTTATACAAATAAACTTGCTTTATCACCTCATGCAGATAGAATCTCTGCCAAAGCCGCGCAGATATGTGGATTCATATCGCATACTTTTTCCTTCGGGAAATGAAGCTAAGACTTTATCAAATGTTTGTTCTTCCAGTCCTCGAATATTGCTGTCCGGTCTTCGGTTTAATGAACGCCTGCGACCGTAATAAAATCGAAAATGTTCAGAGGGTTTTCACCCGGAAACTGTTCTCTCAAGCTTCGTCCAGTATTTCGTATACTCAGAGATGTCAACTGGCGAACATGAAGTTTTTGTGGGTTAGAAGACTCGAAGCTGGCCTTTGCTTCCTTTTTCGCATCAAATCTAGCTCCAGTCTTCCGCACAATGACACTCTCACTCCGAGAGATCGGTCTTATGCCACGCGCAACTCCTGCATGGTGATTCCGCCGCCTCTTTGTACTACATCTAAGCGCTCCCTCTTCTTTGCTTCCAAATATGCCTTCCTTTGGAATAATCTTCCGCCTGAAATTAGATTATCGCCTAGGTTACTGATATTCAAGTCGAAATTACGCAACCATCTCACACCGGAAAGCATAAAGGCACTGTTAACGGTCTCAGTTCCGAACACTCAGATTCTTGACTTCGAGAAGGGTCCTCCTGGGATTTAGTGGTAGATTAAGTGGTAACTCTTAATTATATCATTAGAAACCCCTGTTTTTAATTGGTTTCTAAATCCATCGCTATCCTTCCCCCATAGCGACAATTTTCGCGGTTATTGATGTCATCTCCCGCATTCCGACCTCATGCGGTCTGTCGACACTCACGGCGGAACCCTCAGTCTTCACTGTTTACTAGTAGTTCGGTCGTACCTCCCTTCCTCACTGCTCGGCTGACCTCGAAGCGTGCTGTGGCCGATCGCATCTCGGTTCCTCTCGTCTGGCCTCTTTGACGCGGCGTACCAATCCGGCCCAGACGATCTCAATTGTGAATCCCGTATACAATGCCATTTGCAAGCCAGTCCTGTCTGACCCACATTCGTACCCCCCAAGGCGGACATTTATTGATACCCTGACGATGACCGAAAACATTTCGTTATATACCGCCACCTACAGGCCAGTCCTGCTCGCTTTTTTCTGTTATTATTTTTAAAGAGGGGTTTTTTTCTCCTGTAAAATTAATCCAATCATTTTTAGCTTTTTCCAAGGAGTTTTTTTTCACCCCTCAATCATCATGTTTCTCAATGGACTTCTAATTTAGAAACTAGGAATTGCATTTTGTAAAGATTCGGCCTACCTCGTCTAAGAATCGCATGCAAATTTATTTTAACTTGCTTTGATGGGACCCCGACGGGTCTTTAATAAAAATTATCTATCTATTTATCTATCATGGGAAAACTTTTCTACATACTTTGCGAGTTAGAAAATGGCAAGTTTTGTTTCTCAATCTTTCGGTATTTATTTCAGCCTCTGAACCAATCCATGGCGTTTCAGACGTCCCTTTGATTAAGTGCTGTAGTTAAAATTCTACAAAGGAAGTTTCTTTGGGAAAAGTTTTATTCTTCCCACTCCTTACTACCAAAGAAAATCTTGAGGGTCCGAAATTATTCTGTTTCGAATCTATGCAACTAAACAAACATTTACTTCCCCTTTCAGGTTAAATATTTTATCTAGTTGGTTTTTTAAGGGAACCACGCCGGCTTATCCCCTTCCTACGGCAACGGATGCATCGAATTCAGTCAAATTCTAAGTGACCGCCAATTGTTCGGAATCAAAGGGGTCCTTTCTGCTATTTCCAGCCTGATAGTTTACTAAACGGTATCAAGTTGCTACTTAAACTGATTCTGACTACTGAACTTTGTGGCAGCGCTCTCCTTTCTCTATTATTTACAGATTTTTTGTCCTACCTCCACCTGAATGCTTCACCGATTCTTCAGAGTAGCTGGGGAACTCTGTGGTAAAGGCAAAAAAATGGAGTTAACTACATCCCTCTTTGAGAAGTGAAAACTCTGGCAACTATTTTCATCTATATCTATAAGATATATTCTGCGACGATGATAAATATGGCAGACAAATTCCTCACCGTATCGCTGGGAATGTGTGGCATGTAATCTATTACTGCCGTGATCGGAGGTTGTGTTAACTCCATCTCACTGTTATTGTTACCCGCGTCGTTATAATTTAAACTGTTACACTGCTTTTGTGATATTTCTGACGAAGTGTTGCTATGGACATGCAGAGCCTTGCATTTCGACTTTGTAACTATGTCGCGTTCATACCCTTTCTGTAAAAATTGTCCTGATGAGCGAGAGGTTATAACATGTCGACCTCTTTTTCGAACCTTTCGATTTTACGAAGACCATAAATGCATGCAACGCGCGGTTGAAGTTGTATTACATGCTCTTCGCAGCAGTTGCAGTGTAGACTTGCATCATCAATGTGGGATACACGCAAAAGTCGAATGGATGACCGAAAACGTGTCACAGAACCTGAGTACGGAGGTTACCAATGTCTCCCTCCCTTTTATAGTCCAGAATAGAAGCGTGAAAACTAGAAGACAAACAGAGCCACAGTATACCGAATTTACGGATGTACGGATGGCAGGCAGGTATACTTGCAGAACAGCTATCGAATACCATTTTAGGGGCAGGTGTCGAGGTAGTACATGGTCGGCATATAAAAATTTATTAGTTCTCCTTTCTAAGGCCTCTGGGTCTGCTGCCTACCTGACGAAGTTCGACAGTGTGTGTCAGTCTTAAGCAGCTAGATGAGGGAAGGAACTAGCTCGCACTTTAATTTGGCGTATCTCATATCTGGTCTGAAATGGTAAACACGAATGGCTTTTGTTCGGGCCAAATGAAAAAAGTCAGTAAATTGAAGAATACGACCTATCCCTTTGAGTCTTCTTTGAGATCAGGGTCAGACGCTAGGGACTTTATTATCCTCCTATCTATGTTCTCATAAAGAATGCTATATTTTTTGTCCGGGAAAGCCACGTCTGAACGCAGATTCTGAGATTAAGTAAAAAGTGTCCCGGACACGCGCCTAAGAAGTTTTCGTCAAAATCGCGGCACAGTAGGATTGCGATTGGACATTTGATGAAAGCAAGCATACGTGGACATGCATATGCTACGTTTACAGTCCTCCTAACTCATTTTGCAACTGCAGTGTATCCACTGGCCCTTCCGTCCTTTTGCAAAACGTGCTGTCCATTATTAGTCCGAACAACTCAGGTAGTATATCACATCTATCAAAACAGACAGGGGGTCGACAACTTCCCCTGCAAAATCGCACTATTAACGGCTGTCAAGTGCGACTTGGTTTTGTCCAATGGAAATGAGCTGTGATCTTTCTGTGAGGTCGTTGGCAGTTATTTGAGCAGGTTTATAGTCACATCAATTTAATTTAGTTTAAATGTCATTCGCGTACACGGAACACCGTGGCCGACTTTTGAAAAGCTAGCGTTGGCTGCATCTACCGATCAATTCAGTTCTAAAGATTTCGCCCAAAATTCCCTGCATGACCAAATCCACTAGGCAAGTTCGTTGATTTTAAGACCAAGATGGTGTATACAATGCACGTCTTCTTTATTCACGATGCCCCATAAATTCCCTATTTAGAATTTTCACCATCAGTTTGCTGTAAGATCAACGAGTTTGGAACAATTTTGTGAGGTTCTTCCACTATGCAGGACCAAGTTGGCTTGCTTCGTATGGCTAGACAGAGCCCTCATTTATGCTGGATTTTTGAAGGTCTTATAGATCGTAAGAGCCAATTGATCGGTGAATTCATAGGTCAGTTTAAGTCAGTTTATTAAGGGAATGAGGCTTTCGCCCTTGAGCTCTCTATTCATATCGATAAACAGCAATAAAGTCATCAATTACATCAGCAAAAGCGAAAAGTTAAAAAGTTAGCGGTACGTGTGAGCCAGGCGCAAACTGCCGCCGCTAAAACAATCATTACTATATTTACAGTAGTTTCTCAAAAATGAGAATCTAGACTGCACTTAAAGGATTTGACACTTTCGGAAAGAACGACGGCTTCAGGGAGTCCGTTCCATGCCCCAATGACCCTGTGAGAAAAGGCGTTCCTTCTCCTTTATTTCAATATATTTAAGTACTTTTATGGGTAATATGCAATACCTTGGAAAGACCATATGAAAACGCTTCACAAAATGTTAAAATTCATATTTAAATATTACTGTTATGTTTCCAGTAACATATACAGCATGCGAAATATTAATACGCCAGCGTTGGACGGAAACCCGAGCAGCCATACTTGTAAATAATAATGTCAAGTGAGAAATAATAGCCACCCTCATTAGTGGTAGGTATGCGCAAAGCGTTGGTATGATGCCACATAGCTCCCCTGTCCAGTTGAGCAGTGTTTTTCCAACATATAAGTATCCAGTTTGTGCAGAAACGTTCCTTTTGCGTACGCCGCTGTCTCTTTTTTCGGGAGGTGCCTTCCAGGCACCGTCGACTCGCTGTGAAAACGAGTAGCTACAAACAATCAGGTATTGTCGGGATCCTTCGAGTTTGAGGTAGTTCCCCCGCAGCTTTTTTGTTGTAGCCAATGCGAAGAAATAATCGAAGTGCAGGACACAGTCCTAATTCCTCACAATCCAATAGGTCTCCTCAAAACTGCCTGTTCTCCAGGGAAACACATCAGTCACACCAAGTCTGCATTTATAAGATAAAGCCTTCAGGCCCTTCAGAATTTTAGTCGCCTTCATTTGAATCATTTCAAGTATCTTATAATTTTTTATGCAGGAGCGTCACGCCTGGATTCCATATTACTGATGTGAACGAATAAAGGCTCCTCGAGCTTTTCCAAACAGCTCCTTATCTTTATCTTTGAATGGTGATGAGAACACGGGTTACCTTTTTGGTCGTCCAGCCATATTGAGAGGAGGGCCTCAGAGATGACGAAATGGTGATTCCAGGTCACTTTGTCCAATTACATTTGACAGGTACATTTCCGTCAAGGAAATATTAGTGATAATTTTCACTTGTTTCCTCTTCCTTCGCTTTGAGCCGGAGTGCGACACACTCCTCAAGATTATACTTCACCAACCATTTATCGGACTACTCGCAAAGACAGTTAAGTCCTTCTGGCAGAGTCTGCTTCTTAGTTTTGCACCTGATAGCCCGCCATACTTTAAGGTCATCTACAAACAGCCCTGCCAGCACCAGCCCCCTCTGGCCCCCTCATGGCCCCGCCTCATGAGGGGGCTATGGCGGGACCAGAGGGGGCTAGAGAGGGGGCTATGGCGGGGCAAATCCCCGATGTGTCCCCCTCTGGCCCCCTCATCGAAAAAAAATGCGCAGGGGGACGCCTTATCGTTGTCATTTATGCCGCCCACCCACGGCCATATTAGACTGTCTGACGGTAATACGGATCCCTTAACGTCTAATTACTCGCGTTATAATCCTGATCAACCTTTTCCTAGACAGATTTTCCCCGGTATCTGTCCTATTTTATCCCTTGTTACCTTCTAGCGAACCCCATTTCGCCAAATATGTCATGTTTCATTCCGGCTCGCCTTCCCAAAGCCAATATCTCCCGCGATCGTTAGCGGACCTTCATGCGTGATTGCGAACCCCCCAACGAACCATATCGATCGGCACACTTGAACGCATTGTAGGCCCTCTTTAGGCGCCGGATTCGCTTATAGACAGTGCTCCGGTTGATTCCAAAATACTTACGCTTCATTTCTACTTAATGTCAATGACAAAAATGATAAACAAAGGCTCAAAGTGCAGCTTTTCAGATGACTCTGCTACAACGGATATCTCATTAATATTGCTTAAATCAACAGGCAATTATTCAATGATAATACAAATTTACAGGTCAAAAGTAACAAAATATCATCAAAGACAGCCAAAGGACAGTTCGTTACATACCACAGTAACGTATGCACAAATACCACAGTAGACAGTATTAGAACTCACAACGAGAGGAACGCAGCTCACGTGAGAGATAAGTGCCGCAAAGTGACACACTTAAACAATTAAGAGCTTTATATCAGGATTGCCCAGATATGTAAAAAGCACAACTTCCGAGATCCAAAAGTACTTTTTACTATTCAAAAAACAATTTTAAACCGAAAAATGCACGCTTATTCACGGAGTAATGCCTGTTAATGGTGTATTACCGACGAGAAAACTTCGAGGGGGCTGGCCCCCTCATAGCCCCTTCTTGACCCCCTTTCAAGAGGGGGTCAAGTGCTGACGGGGAGGGCTCCCTCTCAGCCAAGCTCATTCATGAAACCATTGAAAAATTAAAAACAGAGATGGTGCAAGCACAGGGGTCCGAGGTAATTCGCTCACAGTTGGCAACAGCATTGATTTTACATTGCCAATGCGCACAGAATGCGATCGATCGATCGATCGATCAAGAAATCCTCTACGCAGTTCAGTAGGCTCCCCCTTATCCATATTGGATTTTTTTCAGACAACAAGAGTTAGCATTGGGCAAACAGTGTAAAAACTCCTCAATCAGGAAACCAGCATGAATAGTGAATTCTTCCGCAGGTGAGTAGCCGCTCTAAGACAGAACTTTTAAAAAACGCCACTGTGTACTGGCGTTTTAAGTGAAATTACGTCTGGCAAACATTCCCGAGGAGCCCGTGAAAACAAGAAGGATATAACATTCGTTCGATAACATTTAAACGCAAACCTTCCTTGCTAACACGTATTTCTGCATTAAGGGCTGGGTCAGAATCGAATAGACAGAGCCCTAGTTCAGTCTCAGACTGAGGAGTTGTCCGGCTGTTAGTTTTCACCCGATTGGTTAATGACATTGCAAGTTTTTGCAGCACAGATGTAGAAGCCATGTTAGAAGCAGGTGTACAAGGAGGCTACTTCCATTAATTTGTTTTCGGAGGACTGGGATTGACTGGACCACCTGTAAACTCACGGACATTGGTCTGCCATTTGGGCCCGTCAACCTCCATGCAAATGTCGTGGCTAACGATTAGCATTCCAATAGGATGGCGCAATCTATTCCATTCCTTTGAAAACAAATAGCGCGGAGTAGTTTGCCTGTAAGATTATTTCGGGATGCCAACTGTGCGTATAAAAATAAACGACAGCGCCCTATTGATCGCAATAAATGCATCATCGTAAAGGGTATGCCTGAGTCTTCTTCAGACATCCCAAAGAACAGAATAAGCCACGATATAGAATTATTCCAGCAATACCTCAAATCACTATTACAAGAGAACGAGAACATCACCGTATTGAAAGCTGTCAAGATAGGACCCATTAAGGATTTGGAGGGCGAGTCGGGCCATCACAGACCATTAAAAATTATTCTCGAAAGTGAGGAACAAGCACAATTACTGTTGAATAGGAAACCAGCACTGCGAAATGCCCACCCAACAATTTTTTTCAGTGGGATTTCTCACCGGCCGAACGGGAGAAATGGAGGGAACTCAAGACCGAACTCCTCAGAAGATACAATGCCGGCGAGAAAAACCTAAGAATAATGAATGGCAAAATCGTAAATGTTCGGAGCTCATTCCTCCGGAAACAACCAATAACACTGAGCATAATGAATAACCAGATAATAAGGAAAGAATGCCCCTATCTGACAAACCGATCAGAGAAAACGACGGACAACACACTAACATCCAGCCCAATCAAACAGCAGTAGACTCGGAAGAGGACGATAGACCCGAAAACTCGCGCGAAGTATCCAGCAACTTCGGCCCAAGAATCGTTCGGGAATCTGCCCGGTCTAAGCTCCGCTTTCTTTATGCAAATGCTCAGAGTTTGTTTCATAAGCTAGATGAGCTGAAAGTATGGACAACAAATACGCAGCCGGATGTCATTTCTATCACAGAGACTTGGTTCAAGACCGAAGTCTTGGATGCCGAAATAACACTTGAGGGATACCAAATTTTTCGCCGGGACAGACTGCATAGAAAAGGAGGAGGAATAGCGGTCTACGTCAAGGGAGCAATCATCGCGTCGGAACACAAAACCGATTGCTCCGGCGACTGTGAAGCAATGTGGTTAAAACTGAGGATGCGTGGCGCACCTAATTTGAATTTCCTGACCGTATACAGGCCGCCAAATCAAACTGATGAGGTTGACGAGGCGATGTTTAGGCTAATTAAAGAGGTGTCACAAAACCAAGAGGTACTGATAACCGGAGATTTCAACGCACCCATGGTCGACTGGAACAATTTATTAGTAAATGGTTCGAGAAATTCGTTTGATTCCAGGCTCTTGAAACTAACGGCTAATCTCTTTCTGGTACAAAACGTCACGTTCCCAACCAGGATCAGAGCGGACCAAAGAGCAAATTGTCTGGACCTCGTCCTTACAAAAGACCCGATTAGCCCTGGCGAATTTAGGTCCATAACACCGCTCGGTAAGAGTGGCCATGTCATGCTGTTTTGGGAATACCGCCTATGCAGCCAACAAGCGAATACGACTGAGCCTAGACGGAATTTCTGGCGAGGAGATTTTGCCGCCATGAGAAGGGAATTATCGGCAGTGGACTGGATGACTTTCTTTCCGGACATCCAGACGTTGATTGGAACGCTCTCAAAGGAGTTGTAACAGACATCATGCATCGAAACTGTCCGACAAAGAGAGTCAAAAAGAATAATCGTCCTGCCTGGATAACACGGGATATAAAGAAAGAAGTGAACCGGAAAAACAAACTATGGCGAAGGTATGCAACAAAAAAACAACCATCCCATTACGAGCAATTTCGTCGAAAGCGAAACGAGGTAAGGGGGACTATCCGCAGGTCGCGGAAGGAGTATGAAATGCGAGTTATGGAACGGGCTGTCGATAAGCCAAAAGTGCTCTTCAGTTACATAAACAGTAGGTTAAAGAACAAGGAGACGGTCGCAGTGTTGAAAGGAGAAAACAATGAGGATATCATCGAAAATGACGCTAAGGCAGAAAATCTAAGCCGGTTTTTCGTATCGGTTTTCACCGATGAAACGGACCTTGACGAGGCTGGATCTCCTGCTGGGACAACCGACGAAATAATAGAAAACATCGACTTCACGGAAGAAGATGTGAGGAAGGAACTTCTAGCGCTTAAGGAGGGCAAGTCTCCGGGCTCAGACCAAATTCCGGCAAAAGTGCTGAAGGAGTTGTCTTGCGAACTCGCCAAACCGCTTTGGCACATCTTTAGTTCCTCCTTTGACCGAGGCATTCTCCCCTCTGATTGGAAAGTGGCGAACATATACCCCATTCACAAGGGCGGATCCAGAACAAGTACAAACAATTATCGGCCGGTGAGCCTAACGTGCATTTGTTGCAAAGCCATGGAGAGAATAGTCAAAAAATCCATAATGAAGTTCCTTGAAGAAAATAATATCTTTGCTAGTTCCCAGCATGGCTTTCGAAGAAATCAGTCCTGCCTAACTAATATGCTTCATTCAACGGAACAGTGGTCTCGTTCGTTAGACGCAGGAACAAATGTCGATATCATTTACATAGATTTCAAGAAAGCCTTTGATAGTGTTCCACACCACCGTTTACTCTACAAGGTCCGAGAGTCAGGGATAAGGGGAAACCTATTAAACTGGGTAAAGGTCTTTCTGACTGGTCGATCACAGTCTGTGTGTATTAGTAGTGCGAAGTCAACACCAGTGCCAGTTGTGAGTGGAGGTCCGCAGGGCTCCGTATTCGGACCAGTACTATTTTTAATTTATGTTAACGACTGTATGAATGGACTGGACTGCAATGGAGTCATATTTGCTGATGACATCAAGTTATGGCGAGCGATCAACGGCGAACATGATGAACGGGCCCTGCAAGAAGGACTGAACCGCCTATGCGAATGGTCTGATAAATGGCTGCTAAAGTTTAACCTAGAGAAGTGCGTCGCGCTGCGACTCAAAACGACTGGAAGATCTGACGGAGAGGATCACCATTACCAACTTGATGGAAGGTGCCTTTCAAATGTAACAGAACAAAAAGATCTTGGGATTAACATTCTGTCGACCCTTAAGCCTTCATCTCAGTGTGTTAGGGCTTCAAAAGAGCAACTAGTGTTCTCTTTGCCATTAAACGATCTTTCGTGGACATAGACGAAGAGTTATTTGGAAAAGTATACGGAGCCTTCATTCGCTCGCATCTGGAATATGGAATCCAAGCGTGGCGCCCCTGGCTAAAAAAGACAATAAGTTGCTAGAAAGAGTTCAGAGGAGAGCAACAAAAATTGTAAAAGGCCTCAGGACTTTACCTTACAACTGCCGACTTAGGGAACAGGCAGGTTCGAGGAGATCTCATACAGGCCTATCGGATATTGAGGAACCGGGAATGTGCCCTAAACCCCGACGATTTCTTCACCCTGGCCACAACAACAAACCTGCGTGGGAACTCTCTAAAACTTAGAGGATCCCGATGCCGCCTGGACGTTCGCAAATACTGTTTTTCACAGCGAGTCGTCGGTGCCTGGAACGGGCTTCCCGAGGATGTAATAATGGCGGATACCACGGAGACGTTCAAGCAAAGACTCGATGCATATTTGCTTGGACACTATCGCTTGTCTGAACAGAACAGCTCTGTGGTGCTAAACCAACGCCTTGCATGCTCATACCGCTAATGCGGATGACTGTCATTACATTTTACTGAAATCATCTACAACTGAATGTTCTCAAGTTTTGGTTCTACATTTTCACGGAAAATATTGTGTTAAATGTGTATATTACTGACAACATTTCAGTACCATGTTTATTTATAGTGAGATATTGCATGTACCGTTTACAATAGGGTTTTCAAAGGCATTGCCTATTACTCTTAAAATATACTGACCTATATACTGACTGACCTACAGGGTGATATACGCAAGGAATGCATCAACGCCATCTGTAAAATAGAGGCTTGCAGTATAATCAAATAATTGACCTAAAAGGGCGAATGGCTCTTAGACATGGAACTCAACTATGGCGCCGTTTACATCAGCTTGACCACGTACTTAGGATGGGCACATGTGTTAGCAGGGTGGAACTTGACATTCCTCAGTCCGGATGGCAGGTAAGTAGTTTAACCCTTTATCTTAAGAGTAAGATAGCGTGAAATTAAAACCTTTGTTTCGCATTCGCATGTAGGAGGCACGACGATTTATTAAGTCCGCATGACACTCCTGATGGTCTCCCATGCGAGTTGGGCATCTTTCCCCACAGGCACTGGTATAAATTGCTATGCACACACCATATGGGTGGTCTTGGGATGTCAGTCTCCAGAGTGGGGCAGACTCCGGGTAACAGGTAGGTAGGGCGCATCCTTATGTACCGCCCTGTCATTAGCTCTTTAGGCCAAAATGGGGCATGAGGAAGAATGTTGACCGCGAAACCTAGTTGAAAATGCGTAGTAAATGTACGGCCTCCCAGTGTTTTGTCTGCATCGACAAAGACAAAGGAGGCTGTCAAGCCCTTTGACAAATTCAAAGCAACACTGGCGCCAACCTCGTTTTTTCTTACATCGCTGACCGGATTTTAATTTTGCTACATGGAAGATGTTTCCAACAGTCCGCGGGCGGCGTCCAGTCAGTAAAAGCTCAGACCGTCCTTCCGAACAATCCGGAACGGTACGTACATAACTATTCCTCAGTACGTCTTGATAAAGCTCTCGTAGAAGTACTAGCTCTTGGTCCTAAGTTTTGTATTGCACGGCGGATGCCGAAACAATTAGAGCTAGAAATCCAATTCGAGAGTCTCTTTAGTCAGACTACAGATCTAAAACCTAGCGATACTAAAGAAGTTGATTGTCTTAAGTCGACCCTAGTTAACTGCTGCCAACAGTATCTAAGGAAGTCTCCGATAAGCAAGGGTCCCTTGACAAGGGCTCACATCGATAGCCTTAGGGAACTCCGCAAAAACGAAGACATTGTGCTAACCAGACCAGATAAGGGTTCAGGAGTAGTACTGATGGATAGAACGGATTATGTGGCGAAACTAGAGGAAATACTGTCGGATCGTTCCAAGTTTTCGAAATCCGAGAAAGATAAGGATCACACAGAGGCTGTCGAGGGTCAGTTGACGAGTATTCTGAAAGACCTCTGCAAAGAAGGCCATTTGTCTAGTAAAGAGTATGAACGACTGAGACCGGTGGGCACGACATTACCAAGAATGTACGGCCTTCCTAAAATCCACAAACAAGGGCTGCCCCTACGTCCAATCTTGGATATGAGGAATTCGCCCTATCACACCGTTGCAAAATGGTTAGTGGATAGACTGAAGCCACTGCAAGGTCGTCTGTATCCNTACGCGTATGTTTCACAAACTCTCCCCTCCTACGTTTGGGAGGTAAAGACAGACTACCGTTGGAGGCCACATCAATGTGCATCTACTCATTCACTTGCTCCTGTGGAGCAGGATACATCGGCCGTACAACGAGACGCCTGGTAAAGAGGGTGCGTGAACATATGCCCGCCTGGCTAGGCAGAGGTGAGACCCGATCGGTTTCGAGTTCTATTCTCGCACATTTAATCGATACGGATCACCGAGTCGATGCCAAGGAAGCATTTCAGGTTGTCTATCGGACACCAACAAGCTTCTCTAAAGGCCTACGCCAACGGATACTAGCAACGGCCGAGGCAGTGGCAATACGGCTAACGAATCCGGTGCTATGCTGTCAGAAAATCCTGACACAAGCGCTCTCTCTGCTGTGGCCAACGCCAACCTCACGTGATGACGGCATGCCGCCTCAAATCCCTGATTACAGTGATGGGTACTCCGTGTACTCAATCCAAGAGCATCACTCAAAAACTCGCTTACCCCCCTCCCCCAGCCCTAAGGACCAAAACCCGCCGACCTCGTCATGCGGGCGGCGTGGGAAAGATGAGTGTTAATGACATAATTGACCCTGAGACACCTATAAAGACTGTTCATTTTGTACACTTTCACTCCTTCATGTAATTGTATTGGCCTGAGGAAGAATTACTGAAAACACGTGTTAGCCAACCTGACTTTTCAAACGTAGTTTTGTTTGTTAGTCTGCCTGGCCATTTACGGGACTTCATGGAAGGCCGAAGATTTAACTTCCTGATTGAGCAAAACTTCCTAAGTTTCTGTGCCAGTCTGCCCCCATGATTATCAGTACGGCTGCTTACTCACGCCGACCCTCACGTATGCCTCACGCTCCCTGTCAATTTGTCACTGAGCCCGCGCAAAACTTACTGCTAGCTTAAGGACTCAAGGTCAATCGGCGCCACCTCCTTCATCGATTGGTTGCAGGTGGACAGAGCCAAGACGCGCGTCAAGATCCAACAACCTTAACGGCACACCCGCCTGAAAAGACGGTTTGCGCCAACTGCTTACTTAGCTGACTCGTCTCACCCTCGCTTCAGTAAAGTCTGTTCAACTCAGTTTGACTTCCCTGAGACGTGATTTAGGAACCCACGTGTTGTCGACCCATTGCACTTCGGCAGTGCCTCCTGATCGATACCTTGGCAGGAGTTTAGGTATCTGCGTTTCATAACCTAGTTTCCTGCAGTATTTGGTATACCCACGTTAACAAAAATACCGTTATTAGTCGAATATCACTTATCGAACTAGTCACTCACCTGCTGATCAAAGCGGTTGCTTTCATGACAGTGAATATAACGAAATACAGGACTGATAACCACCAGCAATTTCGTAGCAGTGCTTCCATTGCGTCTCCGGGATGATCCTTTTTTATGGGCAGGGGAATTATTGCCAATAGAAGCGAAGAGACGAGTCCCAGGATGTAGTCTTGAAGAAGGCGACATGATCGTTGGGAAAAGGGCTTTATTGGCCTGACGTTTCGGATTCCTGCTCGAACCCATCAACAGAGACAAAAGCAGATAGGGGGGCTCGTACACAAACGGCTGCAGTATTTATAGGATGCAGTCACCATGCTACCGCGCACCTATGAACATTGTTACATTTTGCGCTCCCCGCCTGGCTAATTACTCCGCCTAGGTGAAGTCTCAATACCAAATATGGAAGGGAAGGTAATTGCATCTGTTAATGGACTAGGGGCCAGTCAACCATGATTCCAGCAGCTCCCGGCCCACGCGGTTGTCGTCTCTTGCGAGAATTTCGGCCTCCTCAAACTTGAATGTGTGGTCGGATCTCGTCGAATGAGCCGCAACTTGAGAGCTGGTGTCATTTCTTCGCACGGCTGCAGCGTGCTCGGCCATTCTCGTTCGGAGCTGTCTCTCGGTTTCTCCGAAGTAGTTGCATTGTCCGCAA
This sequence comes from Spirometra erinaceieuropaei, assembly GCA_902702965.1. NCBI lineage: Eukaryota > Metazoa > Platyhelminthes > Cestoda > Diphyllobothriidea > Diphyllobothriidae > Spirometra > Spirometra erinaceieuropaei. Next base: position 983,174 of record CACRXP010000157.1, read on the forward strand.
CTGCACCAGATCCGATAAACGGCCCCGGGCGTTTTTAGCCGTGGCAGTGGGTCTTCCGGTTTCATTACCAGACGCCTGATGGTTGCCTCCTGTCTGTGTGCAAATCAAAACACGAGAGGTGCGAGAAGGCGGCCGACAGCTTCCGAAACGTTCTTGACATACGAAAGTGTTCGTTAAAATTTGGTGTCCATGCGGCTAGTCCTTTCGTCCTTGTTGCATATGCATCGGATGACGAAGTTGTGCTGGTAGCCATTGGCTTTGAAGACCCGAACTACAATATCTGCGCCGGGTAGTAGTTCTTCCACTTCGTCTCCGGTATGTTTCTTTTCATATGGACAGGGGAATTATTGCTTGTGACATATCTACCGGCCACCAATGTCCAACTGCTCATAGTAATATGCAATTTGACGTCTTTACGGTCATATATAGTTTATCCCGCACTGCAGCTGGGTGACAAAAGAGCTAGTCACCGTTGTGCAGGTTCCTTCATTGCTGCCGACGCTCCAAAATTTACCGACATATTGGTGAACACTTCTCGCACATTGGACTCACGTTCCACCCGTGCACATTTCCCCTCTGTCGATCCTTTTTCACCTTCAAGTGGTTGTTTTCCTTTACGGTTCTTCACCCCTTGGTTTACCCGATCTTCTGAAATTTTGTCGGCGAAACAGAGTGTCTCTGCTAGGAGGGCCTACAAATGTGATGGAAGATCGTGAATAGAAGTTCGAGTTCAGCCTGTTCCAGCATTTCACAGCTCTTCTAGGCACCGGTCAGATTGGAACGACGACATATCACCCCAACCCGACGGCTGGGTTTGACAGTTATGTCACCAACTGGATGCAATTGCGGTTTACGGCAATTTTTATCCGGTGAAGCACACCTTCAAAGCAGGTTATAGCTGCATAACCCTAGTATTCCCGGATGGGTTGGCCATTAATGCCAGTTCGATTGTCGCAAGTGAGGACGCCCATCAGAAGCCCACGCGGTGGGTCAAGCGGCAATGATTTCCGCGTGAATTTTCATGGAGACAATCGAGCTTCTGCTGCGTCTACCCCGATTTCGCGACAAAGTCAAGGCGACCAAAGATGAACGAAAAGTGGCGAATGACCAGGTTAGGTAACATACATACGCGTACCACACACAATCCGACCCCAAGTCCGATGGGCCAGGCTGCGGTAAAGATGGTTCGGATCTATGGTTTGTGAGACTGTCGTAAAGGACACATTCAAACCGCTGAAGCCAAACTCCAGTCACGAGAAGTAACGAGTCAACACTTAAGTTGGGGACTTTCGAAATCACTACTCTCGGTTCGTTGTAATGGATTTGAATCTAACAGATTTATTATAGAAAGGAGTGCGCTAATATGCCATGGCGATGGGTCCATAGGAGTTGGCTCTTCTCTCTCTGCTTCTTTTAACTGCATCAGTCGAATGAAGCAATTGGTGATGAGAGTGGATGTGATGGCTGTCGGAGCCGTATACGGCCTGATCCCCACTTCTTAAAACAGGTCAAACCACAAGCCATGTTTCCTACTTAAATGGTGCGCACGATACTACGTACGACGTCTAGCCCACCATACCAGCTCTAACAGAGGGATCGCATGGTAGTCTCAGAAGCGGTTCGGGGTGTGTTTAGGACAGGTGTCACGCATGTGTTTATTTTGGATTTAGTTCGCGTGAAACGTAGGATGTGTGTGTGCAGGTAGACAGAGGCTTTATGCCGTGATCTGTGTTACGTTATTGGTTCTTTAAGCAACCGCTAGCCAGGCTTAGTACGTTGAATTTGCAAGTGAGAGGCCAGATTCGCAATGTAAATGAATGGTGTCGGCATACCGAGTTGGTGGCTATACTGTTGGTGGGGCGTTAGTAGCATTGGTGGTTTTGGAATGTTTTTTCGGTGTGGGCAGTGGGTCGATTGGAATGATATTGCAGTGTATCTAGCCGTCATGTATGTGCATTTGGCCGAAACGACCCAGATGGTATTTGGGTGTCGGGGCCAGTGGTAGCGTTTAGGGAGTTGAGAAGGAGGACGGTCATGTGGGGACGCCGGGGTCCCGTGATGTCCGAGGAGGCTATTCTGTGCTCCGAATGTCCATTGGCCCCCTGGTAAGGCAGGATAGAATTATCGACAATGACAAGTGAGACTGGAATGGTCATTTCTGGCTTATTAGACGTCGTCAACCAGCCCCACCGAATCCCGAGGGAAGAAACACCTGGGGATCAATCCCAAGAATTGTTGGTCAAATGTCCAACCCCTCTTACCACTAAGACACGGGCTTGTCTTATCGGTTGCGATCGGGTACATACAATAACAGAGGACGCTCACCAATCGCGCTACGGAACTCATTCATCCCATTTTGCCTTGGACCCCTCTCTGTCGAGGCATAGGTGCCTGCGTTGTTCATGCGGGACATGACAGCGGCTATTCGGTTGGTTTTTAAAATAGGAGCTGCAGTCGTTACGGCAGTATTAAAGCTCAGAAGAGCGAGCTCCTGTCGAAAGTGGGATGTGTCGACAAGACAAAGATTCCCAATCGAAAGTCAGGGAAGACGGAGAGAGTTGGAAACTTTTACTGTGTTGAAAGTACGTACACAAAGGCTCTGTAGGCAGTCGCCGCGAGCCCGCTCCTAGCAAGTTTTGTTGTCTGTGTCTGCCTTCGAGGTCCTGAGACCCGGCGCGTGTGTGCGCCTTTCGTTGTCTCCGCGTCCGCCAGCCAATCAGAGGGGGCAGCGTTGATTGGCCTAAGCCACTCGCGGGGCTGCTGACAAGCCTCGCGCGTCCTAGCAGCGTGTCGAAATGGAAGTTGAGGCGGGAAGGTAGGCAGCGTGTCAAAGGCGGCGGGCGAGGAGACGTGAACTGATACAGTACCCCCAGGCCAGACCGAAGGTGGCGCGTAGCGACGTCGAAGGAATAGTAGATGTTTAAAAAACACGAGTAACTTAACAGTCAGGAAAATTAACATGGCCTCCACTACGGGTGATATATATAGAGGCACAGGGGAGGAGTAAGTAGGGCTCGTTGTAACAGTGTTGCTGGTTGATGAAGGGGTAGTTGCAGTTGGGGATTGAGGGCATGGGGGCAGAGGGCGTATACGGGACGGATGGATAGAAGTTCGGGAAGGTGGAGCAGGGGGTTGGGGGAGCAAAGGTCTCATCCAGAGGAGTGTCCAGGACGGCAGCTTTGAGACGGTCCACGCTCACGACCTCCTCGCGAGTTCCACGTTGGATGCGGAAATTCTTTGTCCAGCGAGAGGTAAATCGAAAGGGACCGTCGTAAAATGGTTCTGGGGGCCGGCGGACTCGATCACATCGGAGATAGACGTAAGAGCATTTCGACAAGTCTTTCTCGAGGTAAAACTCGGAGACAGATGGCCTGGGCAGAACCGGGGAAAGTATCCACATGAATTTCCAGAGACGGTGCAGGAGGCTGGTAGGATCTTCAACGGCAAATCACGGGGTTAGCGAGATTACAAGACTGAAAAGTTGGACGGTGGCACCGAACACGAGTTCAGCAGCAGAGCAGTCAAGGTCCGACTTAAGGGAGGAGCGAATGCCCAGCAGGACAAGGAGGAGGTGGTCTCTCTAGTTCTCCGGATCATCTGCGGCGCGTAGGGAGGTCATAACCTGACGGTGAAACCAATCGACCATCCCATTGGCTGCCGAATGATAGGCTGTAGTGCGGATGCTAGCACAGCCTAAAAAAGAGAGAAGAGGCTGGAAGAGATTAGATTCAAATTGGGTGCCGCAGTCAGTCAGGATGGTGGAGGGTGCACCAAAGATGGCAACCCAGCGACTAGGAAATGTCATGCCCGTTGGAGCAGCAACATTAGGAAAAGGAATAACTTCCGGCCACCAGGTGAATCGATCCACACAGGTGTAGAGATAGGGACGGCCATTGCACAGAGGAAGGGGACTACGAGCTCCAGGTTGACATGACTGAACCGTGCATCCGGAGGTCAACGTCCGTATGCGAAGAACGTTTCGGAAGCTGCAGGCCGCCTTCGGCGCCTTCGCGCACCACTTGCAGTTGTAGTTGCACGCAGACCGGAGGCAACTATCAGGCGTCAGTTAATGAAACCGAAAGACCCACTGCCACGGCTAGAAACGTCTGCAATCGTTCATCAGATCTGGGTCAGTTGTGGACAAAGCAACTACGTCGGAGAAACCGGAAGACAGCTCCGAACGCGAATGACCGAACACGCTGCAGCCATGCTGAGAAATGACGCCAGCTGTCAAGTTACGGCTCGTTCGACGAAATCCGGCCACACATTTAAATTTGAGGAGGCCGAAATTGTCGCAAGGGATGACAACCATGTGAGCCGGGAGCTACTTGAGTCATGGTTTACTCGCCCTCAGTCCATTAACGGGTGCAAAGAACTTCCCCTTCCATACTCGGTCCTGCGACTTCGCCTGGCCGAAGAAACTAGCCAAGCGGGGAGCGCACAGGTGAGCACTCTTCCCAACACCAGGATCGATGTGTCAGATAGTTGGGCAATCATCACACCAACATCCAACGCACGTGATGAAATTGCAGCAATTAACGACGCGAATGTCTACGATCAGGCAGTCATCACACCAAGTACAACGATGCCTGATCAAGAGGGGGGGGGGAACCGTGAATATTCATAGGTATGCAGCAGCATACCGACTGCATCCTATAAATACTGCAGTTCCTTGTACATGAACCACTCGTATCTGCTTTTGTCTCTGATAATGGATTCGAGCAGGACTCCGAAACGTCAGACTAATAAAGCCCTTGTCTCAGCGATCGTGTCTCCTTCTCCAAGACTGCTTCCTGGGATTTGTCTCTTCGCTTCTATTGACATTCGTCTAACTACTAGTTGCATGTGCAGATAAGAAGATACTAACACAGACAAGGAACACCGGGATGACAAGTTCTGGCATAACACTTATCGTAATCCACGCACACTTGATTCCCGGGTTTTGGGGGATCTGGGATTCAAGCCCAGGTTCTTCGGTAATTGGGTGTTAAATGAGTCACTGGCCATGTCGTGTTGGGAGTGCCTCCATGCGTCGGATTCGGAGCAGATCTTTATCCGTTGATTCTCGGTCGTACCTTACGGTATGCACTTATCAGTAGAGTGGAGAATATGATACTAAAGTAGGTGAGGGCTTCTAGACGACCCTTCTTCACGCCCCAAAAACTGGCTTGTTGCCCTTGGCGCGCGCCATTATGCAGTGGCTCCGGACATCCGAACTGCAGTATGATTCACCAACAATGCGGATTTCATCACCATTAAACCCACCCTGGTGCTGACGGCATGCACGGCGGAGTGCTTTTAATGCGGCGGCCTTGATGCAATCCTGCAGCTACCTTCACCGGGTTTGGACATTTGTATGCCCCTCCAGGGTTTGCAATTCTTCCAGTTTTGAGCTCATGCGGCCGATAAAATTCAGTAGGCGTTCGACCACATCACGTAGTACAGAATTTCACTAACCTGATGTTACCGTACCTTTTGGTTGAATCCCTGTTTGTGGTGTAAACTTCATCTTGCAGATGGCGATACCACATAGACTTGTTACCCTCTATTCATAACCCCGTTACCATGGTCAACAGCAGAGCGACACGCGGGGCCTCCTACCATAATCCACTCGGGCGTAAACAAATGACGTCTTCGTTCCTCTTGGTCTTGGTTCCCGTGAGCCAGTGCTGACTTACCCTGATACTGCCCATGGACTATTAGTCTACGTGTAGAGACCATGTCGGGAGCTTCGTTTTTGGCCATCTATCAGTGACCGTATCCAGCCGAAACTCGCCAAGGTCGACCAAAGAGCATTTACTCAGCTGACTTAGGCCACGGCACCTTTTCCGAGCGATCATTTCCCGGTTGCGCCACCATTAACAGGTCCTGGCGACGACTTTCGACCTATCAAAGGTACCAGGTCCATTGGTACGACCGTTAAGTGGTCGGCTAACCAAACGAGGCTTCCGTATAACTGGACTTTTGAGAGGGCTCGGTGGCCTGTTTCCCATGTCCGAGATCTGCGGCGACCACGCTGGTCGACGTCATACTGCTGACATGACCACGTAAACCGGTCTAGCTGCTCGAGGCGAATAAATCCGGCAGATTAGGATTCAGATAGCTAAGTAAACCGGTAGATTGATTGGCCACCACTTCTAGTGGTTTCTCTGAGCTCGTAGGGTAATTCGCTCTCTCGACCTGGATGCCTTTTTCCGGCAGCAGATGGGTCGACCGACTGGTATTTTGCATACCTGCTCGCGTGCGAACGGGTTGCAGCCTCCACCTGATGCAGTGTCGCATTTCCTCTGCAATTTAACGGGGCTGGGTTTCATTGTGCGCAGTAAAAGTCTGTCATGTATAGCTAGCGTGCCTAAACACAAAGCAACACAGCTGACGCAAAGGTTATGCACTGCAGACCCGGGCAGAAGGAGAGACAAAAAATAAGGGACCTGCGTAACGGCAACCCTAAAGGATAAACAGTCCAAAAAGCTGTTTCCGCGGAAACCTTTTCTGTCTGCGGGGAAAAATCATACTGAAAAAGGAGGTTGTATGAAGGCAAAGGGCGCAAGAGAATTTAAAATGTTTTTTTGCTATTGCAAATAAGAAATTTGAACAGTTAGGTGCACACTCCGCACACGCAGGACTGCTATTAAAAGCGCGTCAGCAGGGTTAATAGGCTCGCAGGTGAGTTAGAGAGCGAACATGTGAGTGCTATTATTAAATCCTTCAGGCAGCTGGTATCATGATGATGATGATGATGATGATGATGATGATGGTGATAAACCAGGTGTAAGGAGCCTGTTATGGGGTTTCTTGCTCATAAAGTCCATAAAAAATATGCGCCGACCCTGGAGATTTTCTGCGTGACTGGGCTGGAAAGAGAAAAACAAAATTTACTGTACTCAGCATATGAAATGAGATACACAGTCCGCTTAATTAAGGATGGCGTTTAGTGAAGTGTGGAGAGAACGCAGTCGACAATCGGAT
>CACRXP010000157.1:990407-1138931 GCA_902702965.1 Spirometra erinaceieuropaei
ATCTTGAGGTAACTGAACTATTGTAGAATTATATTGCAGTCTGGTTAGTTTTACAACCCTACTTAATTAATCTTTTCTAAAGGAAAATGCATTTCGGAATTTCGGTTGATATTTCATGAGTTAACCCACCTACTGTACGCCGTCCCTGTTATGGAAGATAGGAGGCGTTAACCAGTGTCAGCTTACTTGGAGCAAATTGGCTGTGCAAATGGTCACGCGATCAACAGACATCTTCAGCTGCCTAAAGCCTGCATGACGTTTCTTGAAAAATCGGTTTTTTAGCATTGAGAAGATACGGTCCAAGTGAGAATTGCATCATAAATAATGATTAAAAATGTGCATTGAAAGCCCCAAAATGTACGCAGACACTACACTTAAAGCAAATGGTAGATAAAATAAAACCTGGCATGAAATCAAAGGCTTAATATCGAGTATTTGCATTTTCAGTAGTTTCGGTGGGTAATAAATCAGCGCAAACAGCAAAGAGCTGAAGAAGTGGGTAAAATTGTAGACATAAATGCCCTTCCGCTCTCGCTCCGCCTCTGTTTTTAAAACTAACTGTAACTGTTTCTCTAATCACTGAAAGGTTCGACTGTACTGGCCTGAGGAAAATTTACCGAGAGCAAGTGTATGCTTTCCAACTCTTATTCTTTCCCAAATACCTCAGAAAGGCCTTGTTTTTGAGGGCGGAATATGCCTAGCTCAGACAGATAGAGAGTTGGCTGTACTAAAGCCTCCCCTTGCTGTCGTGGGTTCGAATCCCACCGAGGCACCAAGTTTTGCACGGTTGGGTCAGAGTGAATTAGGTAAAATCTCCCATAACATCTGTGAAGTAATCAGTATGAAAACCTCACCAAGTAATCCTTCCTAGTCGAAAACACAGTTCGGAATTTCGGTTGGCATTTCATGAGGCTATGTGCTATGTGTGTCGCTGAGCATCAGGCTATTCTAGCCGAAAGCAACTTAAAAGGATTTAGGCCAATTTTGTTAGAGGCTGTACGACTCATGTACATGAAGGCGGTGCATGTCCCGAGCAAAACTGTAAAACCAGAGCTAAAGAACGAAACAACCGGCCTGAGTACATCCAAAGTGATACTAGACCACTGCGCCATCTTCCTATCAAACGCTCTAATATCCGCTTTGAAGTCAAACTGCCATGACAATGGTATAAGAGACAAGCCAACCCTGGGGTGCCTGAAAAGGAAGATGGGCAAATGAATTGCGAATTGAGATACCCACCCAACAGTTTGCATTATGGAAATGCTTTATTATTAGGGATGTTAGGCTAGCAGTAGGATTTGAAAAATCACCAGCGACATCGTATGCTTGCATTTTACAGACTATTGTGTTATTGGGCTTTACAACTGTGTTTTCCATAAGTTGGGAATTAGGCATAGGAACAGGTAAAGATTTCCCCGGACTATTATCTGGCCTATTTGATCTTACCGCTAGGTCAGAATTAAGTGGCTTGGCACGGGAACGGGATAAATTTGACCCAGGCTTATTAACTAATTAATTATTCTGAGTGCTGGAGGTCGGTTGTACTTCTAGGATTTGCCCATCTATACTGCTAGGATCACGCGCCCTAGTACATTTGGGGGCGGCATTTGAGCAATTCTTGCTTCTTGGAGGCGTTTTAAAGTGGCTGGTTCCAATTGACTCAGTGATAATGTTTCCAATTGAAGGGCTAGATGGAACTGGGGGTGTTTTAGATAGGGGAGAGATTTGGTTGACGCCCGATGGAGAATCTGCTTCAGAGGCGGTATAATTCTGGGATGGCTTTACGTTTGTTAATGGGGGAGAAACTCTTCGTTGCAGGCGAGTTTTATCTCGACTAATAAAAAGCTTACTTCCTCTAAGATATTGAGCGGAGCGCTTAAAATGGGAGAAAGTGAAGTTCACTTCTATCGACGAAAATAGTTCGACAAAAATTGGGGAATTTTTTGCTCCTAGATAAAAGTCTTTAAGCTTCAGTGACACCAAATTTGAAACCGCTGTCTACTTTTAGGAACGTTTTTTTAAAGTAACCTTAAAACATCGTCTGTGCCTGTCTTCAGTCCCACTAACAACCAGGTCAATAAGAAGCATGAGTTTTGCACAGTGCTAAGATGCAAGCGTTGGCAATTATCCCTCAATAAGTGCACGAAGAAAAAAAAAATTGATCTGCAACGAGGCATAAAATTGTTAAAATTATCAAACGCCATTAGATCTATTTATTTATATTAGTGGTGAATTTAAAATGAAAAACTTGGCGTTTAGTTTCTTTCAGATTTTGATGAAGGGTTGCCTGACTTTTCATGTTGAAGAAAGTAATAAAAGAATTTGACCCTAATTTGTAAGGATGATCGCTGCCGAAACTTTGAGGATATGTATGATTGAACAATTTCTGCTTGAACAGGCAGCTTACTGTATCGGATTTGGTGGTACCAGACGTTGCAGTGTGTTGGGCGGGTAAACTTGACCCAAATGTGATTAAACTCGCCGCGTCCGGTGGGGCCTCGTAGCTCAGATGGCTAGAGCGTTGGCTGAACTAAAGCCTACCCTTGCTGTCGTGGGGTCGAATCCCACCGAGGCACCGAGTTTTCCACGATTGGGTCAAAATAAAAAAAAGCCATAAACCCCAAGAATAAAATTAATTTCGCCGGTAGAACTACTAACGTGGGTTATCTGCCCGATAGGTGCAGGCGCTAGTTAACCATTCATCTGTAGAGGACACAGGATGCTGATGAGACCATTTTAAAGCACATTGATTATATGCCGCAGTCAAAAACTCCCATCTGCAACCAAAATAAACAGAAAGACACCAATTTTTAACGCATTTTTATAACAAGAGCTCAAAGCCAGAAACGGGTTCACCAAGCACTCCGCAAACACCAAAATAGCCACAAAAAAGGCAAGCGGAACCTATCTTCTTGCGCTCACCGTGGCCTCCATCGAGGTCCAGAAGGACAAACTGACTCCTTTTAATTCATCCAATAACACGTGATCTAGCGCATGCCCACACATCTGCTGCAGCTGCACTGCAGTGCTGCACACACTTACTTGCTGCAGCTGCTATTTATGGCAGTTTCAATGCTCGAAACAACCTGGGGGCTGAGTCTGATTTTCCGAGCGGGATATAATATTATTACACATTCGACTTTAACCATAAGATGTTTGAGCTCGCAGAATGGCCGACAATAATCATCTAACGTCGATTTGCCCCTCCTTGCGCAAACGAAGGGAGTTCCCCTTTTTAGTTACAGCGCCGGATGGTTCATAAATCCATCTGATTTTTAAACTGACATTTTACTGCCCCCTTTTTAGACTCTGTTGTGACTCAAACACTAATAATTGGAAAATGTTTAAATCAGGGCAAATTTTATACCAGCGGAGCGGTCTGTAATGTCCTAGGCTGAATTCTCTTAAAAGTGTCATGCTGAAAATGCCCTAAATGTTAGTTTCATTGACAGAGTATTAACATTCCTTTGCGTAGTAGATCAGCGTCTTTAGACATATTGACGTCTTCGATCTAAAGTTAAGGTGTAAAATGTCATAGATTTTCTTCAAAACGTCAGGGTGCGCAGGCTCTAATAGTTAGTTGGTAAGATTTGATTATGTAGCCCCACCTGATGGACACCATAATGTTGGAGTTGGGGTTAGGGGTTGGAATTGGGGGTTATTCTTGGGGATTAGACTGTATCTTATTACCGGCAAAGACAAGGGTAACTGGAATGGCAATTTCTGGCTTATTGGCCGTCGTCAGCCAGTCATACACAACTTCGAAGTGTGAAACACCCGAGGCTCGAACTCGCGACCTGTTAGTTAGAAGTGTAACGCCTCTTACCACTAGGCCACGAGCCCGTTGCCCTCTCGGTTTCGATCGGGAATGTACAATGGTAGGGGGCGCTCACCGATCGTTCTTGCGGAAATCACTCGTTCCGTTGTACCCAACCAACGGTCGCACAGCGACGCATGCTATAGTCAGAATAGTATTCCAGTCCCCCTTGTCTTTGTCAGTAACGCCAGACTGCCTTTATCATGTGCCGCTGTGCGACCGTCGGTTGGGCTCGAGAGAGAGTCCGTAAGGTACAACGGAACGAGCGAGTTCCCTAAGAACGATCGGTGAGCGTCCCCTACCATCAGGGATTAGAGCTAGCACAGCTATTTCTCAACCACTCAAAGTACAACCGCGCATTCCCAATAGCGCTTACATACAACTATTCATCTCGTCGCCTGTGTGTTCCACGGCTCCACCTGTAATAACCTCTACAACCACCGGTCCCGCATTACAGGTGGCTAGGGTTTGTTTATTTCAGGTTGGGCCGCATAAGCATTGACAGAGCACTAAACCTCCTTCACGTTGTAAGTCAGCCTCCCTAGATGTATGAACGTATTCGTTCCAAAGTTGGAACAAAAAATGTCATAGTGGTCAAAGTTCTGATTTAATGACAAATTAGGGTGCTCTAAGCGCAGAACAAAACATATTGCACTCAAGGCTTTCACTGGGTGACGTTATTAAGTGGGCCGTCAAATGAATATAAGATCCCACCTTGAGCGTCAGCAAGTGGCCGGAACGCAAGTTTTTCTTCAGTCCTCTACTTGCTCGACGAAACGGCGAGAGACTGCAGCGGACTGACTAGGACTGTGCATTAAGAAAAAAAGACTTAGCTCCGTGGTTTACTCATTGGGGCTGACATTTGCCGTATTGTCTCACAAGTTCAGCATTATGCGGCATTGACGTCAAAAGTGATCCAGAATTCAAAATATTCCGAAGATGATGGAAATTCGATCTCTGGGACAGCAGGTGTTTACTCTGAGCTTTCGGTCTCATAGGGGAGGCCATCTTCAGAGACTTTTCTTCTGCCTATATCATGCTCCATTGTGCGGCCGCTGGTTAGGCTCAGGAGAGGGAGAGAGCCCGTAAGGCACAACGGAACGAGTGAGTTCCGTAAGAACAACCGGCGAGCGTCCCCTACCACTGTATATTCCCGATCGAAAACCGACAGGGCAACGGGCTCGTGGCCCGGGGAGTAGAGGCGTTGGACTTCTAACTAACAGGTCGCGGGTTCGATCCTCGGGTGTTTCACACTTCGGAGTTGAATATGACTGGCTGACGACGGCTAATAAGTCAGAAATGACCATTCCAATCTCCCCTGTTTGCCAATAATGGCACTCTACCTAATTGGGATTATTTAGTCGCAATCGGCTAGTGAATCATGGTGGATTAGGGGACTTGTTCAGTCAAGGCGGACTGTCTCACAAAGTCAATGCGAGAAAGGAAGAAAATCCGTTTTTGGATTAATTGTACATTAGACAGACTTTTTGACTTATGTACATACTCTAAGAAAGTGAAGCTTGGTGACTGATTTGAACTCTTTTCTCCCACATTTTATGCAAAAACCCTTGATTTCTTCTGCAGCCGCAAACTGTTTTTGTTTACGTGGCAAAAGCTTTTTTGTCAGGATTCCTTCTTTTGAACTGCGTCTGGTATTACCACACAAATGTTATTATCCGATGGGAGCTGAAAACAGACTTAAAACATAAGTCCTGACTGCAAAATATTGTACTATGTAAAGGCAATATAAAATAAAAATGACGTTCTATCGGTCTCAACTTGAGGAGGTCAGATAGACATGTAAAATCTTCACAGAGGTCACTGCAAAAATCATGAACCATTCATTCGAGAAGGTATCAGAATGTCCTTTAACACTTTGTTAGCTGGAATGTAATTTCAGTTTGCTGATCACTCTGTTTTTATGCAGGCCAAGTTTTAGCTGCCCTGCCAGCACATGGCCCCTTCATAGGCGGGGCTGGAAGGGGCTGGAAGGGGCTGGGTGGGGCAGAGCCCCGCCTGCCAGCACATGGCTCCTTCATAGGCGGGGCTGGAGGGGGCTGGGCGGGGCCAGAGCCCCCTCTGCATTGAAGCATTTTTAAGCGTATTTGCATCGAAAGATATGTTTCAAAAGCACCACTTATTGTACCTTATTTGGCATTAAAAGGAGCTAATTTATAAAAATTGGCTTATAAATCATGGAGAAAGCATCCGTTTACGCCCACTGAATGTAGCTGCGAATGAGCACAATATATTGAGGATTTGTTTAAGTCCCTCATTGCGTAAACTCTTATTTGTCCACCGGTTTACAATCTGTGTGTGTTATTAATTCGTATATTTGACAATCGGGACGATATTTTAAAGTGGTGTCAAAAGTGGGCGGGGATGTGGCGTCCCCTGCGCATTTTTTTTTCGCTGGCGGGGCTAGGCGGGGCTATCGCGTTGCATGCCCCGCCACAGCCCCCTCCACAGCCCCGCCTAGCCCCCTCATGGCCCCCTCTAGCCCCGCCATTATTGAGGGGGCCAGGCGGGGCTAGGCAAGGCTGGTGCTGGCAGGGTGGCAATTAAATTGTTAAATCCATTTTTTATCATCTGGAAAAAAGTTCACTCCATTCCTTGAATCATTTTCTTTCCCGCTTTCGTTTTGCAAATTTTAGTCACCCAAACGCTTGTTTTAAATAACCTCCGGCATAACGAGCATTTTATGGCCAACTGCAAAATAAAGCACATTTTTCGGGTGAACGCAGAAACAAAAAAGCTTATCAATTGCCCTCCCTTAAGTTTGGTTACACCCTCCATAATGGCGCCCACAGCTGAGTCAGTCACATTCAGCACCAATTTCCGACTTCCTTTAACAACACGAGGAATCGGTGTGGATTTGTGTGGTCTTAAGATTCAGGGTCTATACTCTTCTCACCTTGGGTCACTGGGTAAATAAATGTAGCGCGAATCACCATGAAGTTACTGTCCGTTTGGAAAACAACTGTCTTTCTGTTGTTAAATGGAAACTCTCAGAAGAAGCGTCCACGTTGATCATGCGTCAACAAACCGCTGCAACACATTTAGTCAAGGGGCCGAGTTTGTATATCCTGTCCCTGGTAAAACATCGTCTGAATACTGCAAATAAGCATAAAACTCTCAAACGGCGGACGTTCAGACCCTTAATCTAGCCCGATCAACACATACGGATGAACAGTGCTATAGTCTGCTAGACCAAGGAGATTTGTTTACTTCCCTGCGGAAATCTGTTCGCATCTCACTTTGATGACCTCTTAGTGGATTCCAAACGCCCTTTTGAGTTTGTGCTTATACACATGTCACAATAACTGCCTAAAGTCAGCCAACAAATACAGTAAGCCACCATTAAAACTGAATTCGTTCGGAGGTTTGAGGTTTGCTCTCCACATATCCCTCTTTGGTCGGTGGAAACGCATAAGCTGAAAACCAGATGAAACTTGCTACAATTCCTGTTTATCTGAAACTGCCGAAATGCCAGTCAAACAATGCACGGATACCACCACAACTCATGCGTTGAATTCTGTTGTACACGTCGAAGGGCCGTCTCTTCCCTACTGAAGCGCATGGAAAATCACATGAACGGAACAGAAGATGTTAGTGGGATACCTAACGACCAAATTGGCCTGTCAAAGCGTAAGACTCAGGTGGATCATTGCGTATGTGGCGGAAAATCCTACTCAAGGTGAGCTATCAGGTTTCCCCTCGTCAATTGTCCTCTAAAACAAAAGAAACCTGGATTCTATTCTTGAATACGGTTGGACGAAACCATCTGAACATCTCACTGAGACATGGTACGCTACAGAAACCAGTACGTTGAATAGTTATATTTCTTACAACCAACGCATTTTTCGCTCGTCCTTCCTTGCACCTCTTTCCTATCTTTGCAAGCGTCGTTTGATCGTCACGAGTGATAATTATGAGGACATGAACTAGTGTTTAGATTTCTTATTTATGTTTGCTTACGGTGTAAATGAAATGTTTGGTCAGCGAACTGACACATATCTTCTTTAAGAGGGGAAATGCCCGTGATTCCCAAAAAGCCGCCCTCTTCTATGAGGCCTTTGATAAATAATCGCGTTAGCTGTATGTTTTTCTGTTCATAACACCGGCCATCGTCAGCGCTTCGACTCATTCCAATGCAACTTCCTTTAAACCGCGGCAAATCTCTTTTGATCTTCAAGACACATAAATCTAAGTAGCTATTATATTCGACCGGCTGGAAGGCAACAATTTTGGTTCATCTTTCTTCACTTCGTGCTTATTTCGAAAGCGCGCTCTCCGTTCTTTCCGAGTAGCTTAGTTCAACTCTAAAAGAATACACTCTGTGAAATGTGGAGATGCGATTGCTTAACCCTCTACAAGATTTCAAATTTGGTCACGTTGAATAATAGACAGCTATTAAAACCAGATGCATTGATATCTTGCATACGAGAGTGGTTTGCGGATTTCCTCAGAAAACTGAAAATTGCTTCTTTTTATGCCATACAGCGTGCCCTTTAGTGGGCGGAAATGATTACATGGAGCACCGGTAGTGCTGGTTACAAAATCTGCAAGATTAGCTAAAATTGCTGCTGAAACCGTCCCGAGCATGCTCACATGACAACCGTTGAAATGAATTTATTCGTCTTGTGCCCCTATCTGAGTAGGGCAATTTTTCTAACAGAAAGAGTAGTTTTCAACTTCATTAACGAGAGAACGACCTACTCTTTGGTCGATGCATGAAGAAGTCTTCAAGACATCTACCAAACCCACCCTTGAGGGGCGGATATTATGACAACGATATGACTGACCAACGTTATACACAGCTTCTGCCGCTTTGGAGAAGTAGCAGTGAAATACACAGTTGTGAGTTTTAGTGTGGCCAAGTCGATCATCCCTTTGATTCATAAAACAATAAGTGATATGCAAAGTCCACCACATCTGCCATATTCTGACCACTTTGCGCATTTAACTATTATCATATAGCATCAGTTAACTTCTATCTGTAGAATTAATTTGTTATTATCGATTTCCTTGTCCACCATTTTGCCTATAAGTGCAGTGTCGCGTTTAACGGATCTCTTTAGTTCGGTCTTAGCCAGGATAAGTTCCCAATGATTCACTTACTTAGTATGTGCCATACTCGACGCCATCGACCGCTACTGGGTTGAGTTAAAATTTCGCCGATTATTCTGGAAATGCAGTTGAGGTTCCATCAAAAATGTCTTAATTTGGCTGTTCTACCCTAAAAGATTTTGGATTGTGAAACAACCATTTAAGATTAAGCTTGGTTTTCCATGAAAGATTTTATATTCTTGCATCTTTCTGTTCACTTAATAGACACACATAACTGACGACTATATTTGTTTCAAATGCGAAGGCTGCTACTCTTACGTGGTCTGCGTTGGCTCCTAGGTCAGTTTGGCACTAAAACTATGAAAACGTCGGTTTTTTTATTATAATTCTGTATAGTTCTATTATGCAGTGTACAGGTAATTGGAATTTGAGAACTATAAAGAAGAAGGAAGGTTTCATAGTTGGAGGCACGTGAATAGAATGATACCGTGTCCTGCGTTTAAGAATAATAAAATCATGATTTTCGAATCAAGATGCAGCATCTTTTGTACTTTGGTCGTCTAAAAAAGCTTCTATACAGCTAACATAGAGAAGGAAGTTTGACTCATGAAATGTCAACCGCAATTCCAAGCTGCGCTTTTGTTTCGAAAAGATTAGTTAACTAATGTTTCAAAATTAACCATCATGCAGCATAATTACATAATAATTCAGTTACCTAGGGATGCCAACTTTTGAACAAGTTTCTTTCCGGCTGAATGCAAACACTATGCACTGTAACAAATCACTTCATATATAGCATACATGTTTTTCATTGATTTTAGATGTCCTTAAAAGTTCATTCATATTTCACGGAACGCATACATAAAAATATCTATCATCTTGGTCACTCGGTAGAAAATTACATCTTCTTCTAATGTTATACTCCAAGGAAGGACCTTATTCAGTTTTTAAAAAACTTTTCTGATTCCCTTATAAATTCGAACGACAACCTGCCGTTTCATTTGCACTCAGGGTTTCCAAACTACAAGCCGTATCTTTTGTGCGTACGGAAATCCATACATTTCTCTGAGGTATTAGGAGGGGACTATATGGAGTCCATAAAATGTGGCAGTGGATTTGAGGCATATTTTTAACTTGACAAGCCCCATTAGTAAATGCAGAGTCATGACATTTTATAAACGGCCATTTCATTGCATTAAAAAATCTCATAATCAGAAACACTTAAAACTAAACTATACCCTTCCTTTGAGTGCATATTTGGACAAAGACGTCATTTTCTACCGAAAGAGCAAAATAGTGCATATTTTATGCATGTTTTCCAAAAAATATAATTGAATTTTTAAGGGCATAGAAAGTAAATAAAAAAGGGATGCTACATATGTAGTCATTTATTACAGAGATTGGTTTTTGCATGCAGCCGGAAAAAAGTCCGTTCGAAACCTGGCATCCTGCGGTATCTGAATTATTATAGAGTTACACTGCACGATAGTGACTTTTACAACCCTACTTAATTAATCTTTTCCAAACGAAAACGAATTCCGGAATTTCGGTTGACATTTCATGAGTTAGCTCACTTACTCTACTTTCGAAATCCAAGTCAAAAACTTGCAGAAGTATTTATGTGAAACGCAGTTAATTTTTAAGTCGAAAACGACTTCTGGGTCTCGAGGCGTAGGGCTAATTGCGTTAAAATGCCTTTCTGCGTTAGAGGCAGGTTTTGGCCATGAACTCTCTGATCTCCAGCCGCAAAAGCAAAGGCCTAGTTAAATGCCTTTCCTCTGCGCCTTAGACTAGTTGCCGCCCGTGTATTATAGCAGACCACTAGAAAGGTCAATAAAACTGGCAAGTGGGTTTTTATGCCCTCCATCATTTCGCTTAACAGGTCGCAAACAGTTTTTACGAAACCAGACACGCCGCCTACAGATGTCTGGCATGTAACTCATACATTTGAATAACCTTCTTTAAGACTGTCCCTTGAGGTCATACAAAGGGAGAAATATGATGTAGAAATTACAAAAGTGTGCAAATCGCCAGTTAACACTCTAAGCCAGACGCGTAGTCTTTGTAGGGAACTCCGAAGGAAGATTTGTTCTATCATTAAATAACTTGAAAGTTGGTAGGCTGTCTTAAAAATGGCCTACACAAATTTCAATATTACTGTGTTCCTCAGTCAGCATGATAATTGAGACACTAGCGCAGAAAGGATTTGTTTAACGACTAAACAAACTGATTGACCGACCGCATAAAATGTTGGCCGAACATCTTAAATGCGTTCCCGATTAGGAACGAATAGTTAGATGAATTCCCAATACTGATTATGATGCGATGTAGTCCTATAATATTTCGGATTTGACAGGAGGCCAGTTTATAATGCGCTTCTCCTCGACCTTCTGTAGGAACTGCACTTGATATACAGTGACCACTTAAGTAGCATGCGCTTTCGTACTGATTTTCGGTAGTCTTATTTTTTATAAAACGAGTACAAAACTATGGCAGAAAATTATGTTTTATTTCCAATTTATACCCTATGAAAGGGCATCTTCAGGCTTTGAAAAAGTTTCCCGATTCCTAAATAATTTTGAGCAATGTCAGCCGTCGAGCTAGCGCTTAAAGATTTCGGTACAAAAGGTGCATGTTTTTCGCGTAGGGAACTTAATGTATTCCTCTATGCCTTTAAGAATATACTACCTAGAGTTCATAAAATTTTGAAATAGATGCGAGCTATGTTGGACATTTTATGAAAAGCATTCGTTAACAGACAGGTACGATGTTGTATGAATAAACCTTGTACGGTTCAAAAATCTAATAATTGGACGTGTTTTCAAAGCCTAAATACATCCTTAATACATCAAGTGCTAACACAACGCGATTTTTTGCCACTATTCTGCAGGTGTTTTGTAAGAAACGGTAAGTAAGCTAACTTTTGAAATTAAAACTGAAATTCTGGAATGGGTTTTCGTTTCGATCATATTAATTGAGCCTGGTTGTAGAACTAATCATCACGCAGAGTAATTCTATAATATTGTAATTATGTCGGAATGCTGGCTTTCGAACGGACTTCTTTCCGGCTGCGTGCACATACCATACTCTGCAATAAAGGACTACACATGTAGCATCCATGTTCCTTATTGATTTTCAATGCCCTTAATTATTCAATTACATTTCATAGAAAACATGCACAATTATATTCATTCTTTTACTCATTCGGTAGAAAATGACATCTTTCAACTTTACACTCGAACGAAGGGTATAATTCGGTTTTAAAAAAGTTCTTAATTGTGAAATTTTTATACCACGAAATGGCCGTTCATAAAACGTCACGTCACTGCATTTACCAATATGGCTTTTAAAGTTAACAATAGGGCTCAAATCCACTGCTAAATTTATGAACACCCTATAGTTTCCTCTTAATGCCTCAAGTAACTGCATGGATTTCCATACGCACAAAAAATACGGCTTGTAGTTTGGAAACCCTGAGTGCAAGCGTAATGGCAGATGGGGTTCAAAATTATACGGGAATTGGGAAAGTTTCTGAAAACCGAATTAGGTTCTTCTTTCGAGTACACACTTTGAAAAAGACGTGATTTTTTACCAAGTGATCAAGATGATGTATAGTTTTATGCATGTTAGCGATGAAATATAATTGATCTTTTAAGGGCATCGAAAATCAATGGAAAAAATATGTTATCATTTATTACAGAGTATAGTTTTTGCATTCAGCCGGAAAGAAATTCGTTCGAAAGCCGGCATCCCGAGGTAACTGAATTATTATGTAATTATGCTGCCTGATGGTTAATTTTAGAACTCGATTAGATTAACCTTTTCGAAACAAAAGCGCATTTCGGAATTTCGGTTGACATTTCATGAGTCATCCCAGCTACTGAATATTTGAATTTTATAAGGCCTTCGAAAATCATTGTAAATAGTATATGCTTATTAATTGCTCATTTTATCCGAGCTCCGTCCCTAAAGAAGGTCGAGAAGAAGCACATTTTGAAACTGACATCCGGACAAATCCGAAATAATATAGGACTGCGCCGCGTGATAATCAGTTTTGGGATCTCACCCAACTTATCCTTCCTAATCGGGAACGAATTACAGGATTTCGGTCAACATTTTATGGGATCGGTCACTCACTGTAGAATCAAAGGCGGAAATTGAGAAACCAATAAGCAGAGCATTAAATCGATTGTTGTAATTTTAGAATTTTCTTAGAAATGTACCGCTAACTTAGAGTTACTTAGTCTATTTGAGACTTATTTATTCAGACTGACTGACGATAGACCGCTTAGCCTGAACATAGCAAGGCAAGGAAACAAGAGTAGACAAATCACCAAACTGCCATTCCACTGCATTTCTATCAGCTACCTTAACAACATGCTATTATATTAGGTCTCTTCTTGGAATTCATCGACCAATAACTATTTTTCTTAACAGACAAGTTTTGAATCTGTGGACTCGACAAGGATTACCTACGTATTCTTCTAGTTCCTTCTTTTGTGGCGCAGATTTCGGTGCCTGTTGGAGTAGGAGGCTGTATCAACATGTAGGATAATATACAGTGCATAACCTATTTCAATAAACCTGGTTACAAAAACTAATATAGAATTATCGGACGTCAAAGGGGAATATTCTTTTTGTACACAAAATGCGTCCACGCAATTTTGTCAAGCAAAATGTCCCTAAATTTGGACAAAATGTTCGTTGCGGTTGATTCGAGCAACGTTATATGCTAATAAACCTGTAAACCTGTTTTGATGTTTTGAGAAGAACGTAAATTACCGGCAGAGTTTTATTAAACAGATCCTTGTTCACTTGAAAACTGATTTTTGTCAGATGCTAACCGTGGGAATTAGTTTGCTAGCGCATAACTTATTTTTAGAGAACCGGATATCCTAGGAATCTTTAAAATCCAGATTAACAAATCTGTGTCCTAGAGTGCAGTCATAATGCACACAATCTTTCGCCGAAGTTGCTTTGCCGCTTGGAAAATTCTGTGTTCTGAATATCATCGGATAGGCATTTTCGTTTAAGGCTGTTCTTTATTAACGTGCATATTAGGTCCTTGCATTGACGTCGGTTTGCGAGCGACTTGTAATCATCCATTAATTTCGGCACCGTTCATCCGTAAAGTGACCAACTGCATATCCTTAACTAAGATGCCGGAAACGAAGCCCTAATAGTGTTATTTTAGGCTCTGCGAGTCACCAATGCATCGAAAGTGATGATAATCAGGGTATGCAGAACGAACCCTTGCTAACAAGGGTATGTATCACAGATGGTATATTTTTTTACTCCGCGCTGAAATGATCGGATTATAACCATCAGAAATGACTAGGTCACCTACTTCGTCAGGTCATCCTTTCCGTCAAAACATAGTTGACCGTCTTTAGGCCGGTAGTTCCCTCAATTTACACATCCGCCCGTAACTTTCTTTACCTGATAAAAATGTATTTTTTCTGGATGTGTCTCCTTAAAATGTCTTACTGGCTAATTAGTTTGCTTATATATGTTCTGTAGGAGGCGTGCTCCAGGAAGATGGATGAAGAAAATCTAGGTTATTATTTAAGGTCGTTCGTTATGTTGTGTAGTTTACGTATTAGTCCAATTCCTCACGCACAATGTTTTCCACTCATGCGAAATATGTAGTAATAAACTTCCGTAGAACCGTCTTAGAGCCTAAAATCAAATTGTATGCCGTTGACTAACTGACATGCTTGATGATACACTAGTCCTTGGAGGAATTTTAAGGGGAAACTACAGAAAAGGACCGTTTTTGAGAACTATTCTTGTGCCGCTTTACCTACGTAGTTACTTTCATAGACAGCTTTACGAACTTGTACTATTTTAGTTTACGCATGTGACAATTTTTCGGCATTTTTGGCACTTAGGGTTTTCTTGGGAAAGTTGTTATGTATATGCAAAGTAAAATTAATTCTAGTACTTCTTAATACTTAAACTGCACCTGCACTTGGAGGTTCAGTCGAAGCATACACGACAGTTTCCAGGTGATTAAAGATGTTGCGTATATTTGGTCACATTTGAGTAATTACTCAACCAACTGTATGTACGTGTACATACAACAGGCTTTGACCCCAAGTTAAATCTTTGCACCCCGGAAAATATCTTAGCCCCATGAACATTTAGGCTTTAACCTCTATGTCCACCATTGGAAACTGATATGCCAAAGACAACCATTACCAGTCATTTAATGGTACGGATGTTGAAACAGGTAGCAGATAAGAGATGTCGAGATGGCGGAAGGAAAACATGATATCCTGAGAACCGAATGCTCTCTCAACATTTAGCTTGTCGATAACGCTTCACTCTCAACGTCTATAGTCATTTAAACATCGAGGAAACTGTAGTTGGCCAGCGCATATTTTGTATTAATCTTTACCAGGCTGATGAAGTAACTTACGTCACTGCTGGGTGCAGCAAAGGTTTAGAAACGACCACCGGACGATAGTGATTAATGAGAGCGTTAAGTGTGTCTACTTCGAAATACCGTGACTAATCACAAATGCAGCCCACTGCACAACCCCACTCCGCTGCTTTCCCCCAGGGTTGGATACGTGTTCACCCCCTCAATCCTTCTTCCTCTACATCCTTAGTGCCCACTGGCTATTTTTCCGTCGTTGTCTGTCTTTCCGTGGCAGATACTGCTATATACCGATCCGATGAGGGATTGCCGTGACGCGAGCGCGCCGACGTTCACTTCTTCGGTGGCATGATTTCCGATTTCTAAAAAGTCATAACGAATTTGATGGAAAAGTGCACCTTTATTCGCCGAAACGTGGGTTTTTATCGGTAACTGAAATAAACGCCCACATACATCTACGCTTCGGAAGAGGATTTTGTTTATTTCGTGTTCCTTATTTATTCGTTAGCCGACTTAGAAGTGAATCTCAAGTTAACTGTCTAGAAATACGACAGTTCGAATTTAGGCCAGGGATAAGGAATATTTTATTCTATGTGCCTCATCACAAAGGCACAATTATGCCAGTTAAAATTAAATGATCCTTTCGATTTCGGCGTAAGCATTAGGCTAATTTGATATTACGTCCTAATTTGAATTTCATTAAATTAATTAACTGAGTCAAATGACATTTTATTTGTCCGTGATTAGCTGCCGATATTAGAAGGGCCCACCTAAGATAAAAAGTATTAATTGGAGACAGTTAATTCAGCTGATTTCAAATTTAGGCGCAAAATCCAGTCTCAGCACTACTTTGCTTTCCTTGAAACAAAGATCCTAAGTGCATAGCATGCATATCCCTAAGATCAGTGGACGGAGACGGCAGGTTTAATTACTTTATTTCGAATAAGCTGAAATTTTAAACTGATAGGAACAAGTTCAGCGAATATTCCCATGTTACAATGGAAAAGTCAGCTTGGCAAACACGTGTTTTCGGTAACTCTTCATCAGGCCAAAACGGTTACATAGAAGTTTAAATAATGCGAAGTTACAGGGCTTATAAGTGATTCAGGGACTATTAACACCCATCGTTCCCATGACCATCATCGTTCCCACGCCACTCGCTTGACGAGGAGTGCTATGGCGCGGTCGTCGTGTCGTGGTCATTTGGTCAAGGGGGCGAGGGAGAGGGGGGACATAGGCTGTGAGTAATGTTTGTACGTCGGGTACGTTGTGCACACACCACTGCCATCAGGAGATTGGGACGACGTTGGGGTCGGCGTTGGCCACGGAGGACAGAGCGCCTGTGTCAGAGTCTTCTGACAGCATAGCATTGGATTGGTTGGCCCTATAACCACTGCCTCGGCTGTAGCTAGCACCCGCTGGCGTTGGCCTCTGGAGAAGCTTGCTGGTGTCCGGTAGACAACCTAAAAGGCTTCTTTGGCATCGACTCGGTGATTTTTATCGACAAGATGTGCGAGAATAGAACTCGAGATCGATTTCTTTTCACCTCTGCCTAGACAGACCGGTATGTGTTCACGTACTCCCCTTTCCAGGTGCCTCGTTGTACGGCCAATGTATCCCGCCCCATAGAAGCAAGTGAACGAGTAAATACACATCGATTTGGCCTGCAATGGGAGTCGGTCTTTACCTCCCAAGCGTAGGAGGGGCTAGTTCGTGAAACTTACATGTAAGCTCGCCGCGGGGAAGTGCTATTGATCGCTGTCTTCAGACGTCTTCGTACTAGGTCACTTGCTGCGTCCCCTTGAAAAGGCAGTCTTATAAATAAGTCTTTTTTTTCTGCAGTTGCTCTGGTGGGCCTTGCAGGGCGTGCCCTTATATTTCGGAGGAAAAATCTTTTTGAGTATCCGCTTTTGTGGAGTGCATCCCGCAGCTGCGGGAGTTCTGCCTCAACAGTCTCAGGAGAGCAGACACATAGCACTCTAACTGTCTATCCTTGGACCAAATTGCGTTTAACATTTAGGGGAACTAAATTGTGAAAATTAATATATTGTCCCGTCCAGGTTTTCTTGCGGAATACCCTACAATGGATAGATCCATCCTTTTGTCCTTGCAGAAGAACATCGAGGAACGCGATTTCATTGTCTGCCTCAAACTCTACAGAGAACGTTAGCCAGGGGTGTGAATTGTTGAATTTTCGAACCAGGTCGTCTGTTTCGGTGGTAACATCCATCAGGCAGAAAATAGCATCCACGTACCCACCGTAGAAGTTGAGGTCATTAATAGTGCCTTGTAAACTTGTCATCTCGACTTTGCCCATGAAGACATTTGCGAGGAACGGGCCGAGCGGTGAGCCCATCGCTATGCCGTCTATTTGCCTGTACAGTTGACCACTGCAGAGAAACTGGACGTTTTGCGTGCACCGCGTCAGTAGTTCTTTTAGCGTCTCCAATGGCATGCCTAACGGGTATTTAATGTCGCGGATAACGTCTCAAAGGTAGTTTATTGTTTCGGCTACGGGTACATTAGTAAACAGTGATGCTACGTCTAATGATAGCATCCTCCATCCGTCAACGTTAATGTCCTTGATCGCCACTTCGCTATGGTGTGATACGGCGAATTCCACATATCCACGATTGGACGTAGGAATGGCCCGTGTTTGTGAATTTTTAGGAGAACGTACCCACTGGTCTTAGTCGTCCGTATTCTTTGTCAGATAAATGAGCTTCTTTGTGAAGAACTTTGAGAACCGCCGTCAGCTGACCTTAAACGGCCTCAGTGCGGTCCCTGTCTTTCTCGACATAAAAGGAAGTTTCGTTTCCTGTGGAATGTCTACCTAACATCATTGGCTTTAGGCTGAGCATTCGTAACGAGGTACAAATATGAGAAAGGCAGGCAAAAAAGTTACCGATTTAAACAACGTTTACGGACTGCCAGATTTTCAGTGTCGATTACTCCGATCTATCTAATGTAACCAGGGTTTTTAGGTTTATAGTCTGGCCGACTTCCTTATTGCCACTTCCAAAAAGGTATTTTAACCAGAATAGCTTTAACTATGAGAAGAAGAAAAATCCTAAACGCATAAGAATGTGCTTATAATGACGGAATTCAAATGCACAACAGATAAAAAACGCAACAGCTAACAACCCTTTTAAAGGGATGAATTAAAACACGGCCAATCAACTTCGCCAAATAAATTTTTCTTCGAAAACCCTGACCTAGGAACCGCTGCTGGTGTTTTGTCATATCCTTGAGTAGAAACGGTCTATATTCATATTTAGGGTTCATGTTCTTATTCTCAGCCTCTATGTCTCCGATAGAAAATGTTGTATAAACTTGCAGGCAATCGCTGTGCCTTAAGAATAGAGAACTTTTGAAAACGAGGGTCGAACATTGGAACGAAAATAAATTTGCTCGCCTCTATTTTCGGGCCAATCCTCCAATCTCTCATCAGGGTCGGTAACACATATATTATATGAATGTCCGGAGGTCATATCGTTTATGGAATGCAAATGCCGCATTCACTACCTCGCCATGCTTCTGTTTTAATGACGGCTTTGAGCATGATTCAGAAAAAGCAAGTTAATCCAGGTCATACTCTAGTGATCTCAACTACCACTTCCTGAAATTCATGTTTTCAAATATGTTCAAGGAAGGGTTTTTTCCCAAAGACAAACGGATTTGTGGGAACTTCGCGCACTGCGGTACAGAAAGGAAATGTCGGCGAGGACCAGCGCTGGCTGTCTGCCTAGAGCACCAGACAAAAGTGATCGCGCTGGATGTTTTATTTAATTAAAAAGGTTTAATGTGAAGCAGGGGATTGAAATTAAAACGACACGCGCGAGTACCCTCTCCGCACTGCGCTGAGGATGCGTAAGCAGAGGTAGACTTTGGAAATACGTTTGTTAACTCAGTGTAATTTCGGAAATTACTTCAGACGGCTTCGTTGGAAAAAAATTGCAAAGCTAATTTTTGGT
The DNA here is from genome assembly GCA_902702965.1 of Spirometra erinaceieuropaei. Classification (NCBI taxonomy): domain Eukaryota; kingdom Metazoa; phylum Platyhelminthes; class Cestoda; order Diphyllobothriidea; family Diphyllobothriidae; genus Spirometra; species Spirometra erinaceieuropaei. The sequence continues at coordinate 1,009,651 of CACRXP010000157.1, forward strand.
TGGTCACAGTCTGTTTCTAGCATAACCACAGCAGTTCTACTGCGGCTATTAACGAGGTCAACATTTGCCCCACTGGTTGGCATAGTTATGAGTTGCACATAAAATTGCCTACACTGCACTAAACATTGCACTGCGTCCACTGCCTCCCCTATTCTTCCACTCACGCCGTCTTTTGATAGTAGGACAAAGTCGGAACGATCGAAAGTGGACGTAGGCACACTGACCAGCCTGCGCCTATTACCTAGGCTCTCTTCCATAGTTTTACAAATGCTGAACCCCATTCTGTTGCGGACAAAGCAACTACGTCGGAGAAACCGGAAGACAGCTCCAAACGCGAATAGTCGAACACGCTGTAGCGGTGCGGAGAAATGACGCCAGCTCTCAAGTTGCGGCTCATTCGACGAGATTGAGGCACATATTCGAATTCGACAAGGCCGAAATTCTCGCTAGAGGTGACAGCTGCGGAAGCCGGGAGCTGCTTGAGTCATGGTTTAATGGCCCCCAGTCCACTAACAAGTGCAATGATCTTCCCATTCCATACTTGGTGCTGAGACTTCGCCTAGGCGGAGTAATAGGCCACGCGGGGGCACACAGGTGAGCACGTTTCCCAACGTCAGGGTCAGTGCGTTAGATGGTCGAGCAATCATCACACCAACATCCAACGCCCGAGATGAAATTGCAGCATTTAACGACGCGAATTTCGGCCATTAAACAGCCATCCCACCGCGTGAAACGGTCCCTGCCGAAGGGGGAGAGCATGACCACTGCATCCCTTAAATACTGCGGCGCTTTGTGCATGAACCACCGGTATCTGTTTTTGTCTCTGATGATAGGTTCTAGCAGGAATCTGAAACGCCATGCGAATAAAGCTATTGTCCCAGCGATCGTGCATCCTTCTTAACCTCATTTAGAAGTCTCGGATCTCATGGGGGATGAGGAGCGGCCTGAAGGCCGAATGGGAGAAAAAGCCTTTACAGTCTGACTCCCAGTCCTAGTCTTCACTGAGTTATGCCGTTTCCCGGCAACTTTCCACTCAAAGGTTGATAGTGAGCCGAAGTTGGGGGGGGGAGGGTTCTTTCTTTGGCACGATAATGGATCCCTTCATTATATTGGCCTCATCCCCTCCTCTTTCTCTCACGCGTCACATTTACAAAATTCCCGGCTTCCGGATTCGTTATTTATCGCTTAGGAAATCCTACTTGGTCAGTCGGGTTACTGTATCGGATTAGGGGGATTCCATGCGCTGCAGTAGTCTGGGTGGGTAACGTGACTCATATGTGATTAAATTTCCCGCGCTCGGTGGGGCCTCATAACTCAGGTCGTTAGAGCGTTGGTTAAACTCAAGCCTTGCCCTTTACAGGCGTGAGCCCGAATCCTACTGAGACCGCCGAGTCTTTCACAGTTGGGTCAACTGAGTATTTCGATTTGCCAAAATAACAATAAAAAGGCCTTTTTCAAAAAATGCTGATTTCCTCTTCCCGCTGATTCATTTTATCGTCTCCCGAAGTAGCAAGTTCGGTTTTCAGTCAATGAACTCCCTGAGATTTCGCAAAATAAATCGTGCGGAAACAACCCACGTGATGTACAAATGCAACCAAGCTTTTTAGGTATCAATATTCAATTTTCCAGACACTCGCTGAATGATAAGTCAATTGATACTAATAACTGTTTACCTTATTTACAATTTGGAAAATCCACGAAAAATATCCAGCTTAAAAAGGTGAAGGTGCAATTTCGGTAAATGTGCTTAGAGTTCATGCTCAGTTTCCCCGCGCAATGTCAACTTACAAAACAAACCCACCTTCATTGGATGGGAGTGGATAGTTTTGCAATATGCAGCATGTGAGTTAACTCATGAAATATCGACCGCAAATCCGAAATCCGTTTTCGCTACGAAAAAATTAATTAAATAATTTTGCAAAACAAGTCGCCTTGCAGGATAATTCTATAATAATTCTGTTGCCTCAAGATGCTGGCTTTTGAACACACTTATTTCCAGATGCATGCGAAAAACCGTACTCTGCAAAAATGATTACATAAGAAGCGTGCATTTTTTCATTGATTTTCGATGCCCTTAAAAATTCCATTGCATTTCGCGGGGACCATGCATAAAAATATACATTCTTTTGCTCCTTTGGTAGAAAATGACGTCTTCTTCTAATTTTGCACTCGAAGAAAGGGTATAATTTGAATTTAAAAGAGTTGCTTATTATGAGAATTTTATTGCCATAAAATGGCCGTTCAATAAACGTCATGTCTCTGCATTTACCAATGTGGCTGTAAAATTAACAACATGGCTCAAATCCACTGCTGAATTTTATGAACTCCATGTCGTCTCCTCTTAATACCGCAGAAAAATGTATGGAATTTTCGTACGCACAGAATACATGACTTGCTTATTCGGCAGAAAATGTCGTCTTCTTCAAGTTCTAAACTCGACGGAAGGGTATAATTCTGTCTGAAAAAGTTCCTAATTTTGAAATTTTTTTATACGGTGAAATGGCCGTTCACAAAACGTCATGTGTCTGCAGTTACCAATGTAACTTGCAAAGTTAACAATGCGGTTAAAATCCACTGCTAAATCTTAAGAACCCCATATGGTCTCGTCTTAATACCGTAGAGAAATGTATAGCTTTCCGTACGCGGAAGATACACGACGTATGGTACGGAAACTCTGAGTGCAAATGCAAAGGCAGGTCGGGTCAAAGGTTATGCAGGGATTGGAAAGGTTCTCGAAAACCGACTTATACCCTTGCATCGAATAGTAACTTGGAAAAAGACGTCCTTCTCTACCGTATGAGTAAAAGAATGAATATTCTATTGCATGTTCTCTATGAAATATAAGTGAATTTTTATGGGTACCAAAAATCAATGAGAAAAATGCGTGCTTCGTAAGTAGTAATTTCTTACCGAGTATGATTTTTTCATGTCGCTGGTCATAAGTGTGTTCGAAAGCCAGCATTCTGAGGTAACTGAATTATAGCAGATTTACGCTGCAGGATTATTGGTTTTATACCCCTACTTAATTAATCTTTTCGAGTCGAAATCCCATTTCGGAATTTCAGTTGACCTTTCATGATTTAACCCACCTACTCTAAACTGGTGTCGGAATGAAGTGCTCGATTTTCTCATGGAATCTGATATTGTGAAATAGTGGAAGAGTAAACATTCGTAACTAATTAGGAAAAACAAAGCTGCGCGTGCCTTACGGAAAGCATTTCACAATAATTGACTTACGTCTATCACGACTAACGGGGCATAAAAAAATAGTGCACGCCTGCGGACGTGACCGGTTACTGACGATAGCGAAGATGAAAAGAGCCTTTGGAGTCCGTTTGTTTTAGCCAACTATGGCAAAATTAATAAATAGTTCTGAAAGCCGGTCATAAGAGTACTTGGGTAAAAGACTTCATTTTTCACTTTAACCGGATGCAAAAGCAGAGTTTGAGTAAACGAGAAGAGGCATGTGGGTTTGTTTTCCAGACAGCCAGAAAGCCAAACATCTTTCCCTTTCAATGAGTGCACTGAAATTGCAGTCCACGGCAAGTGACGGCGGTCGTGTTTACCCTGGTCAAGTATTTGCGAGGAGTCACGCGTCCGTGACCACAGTAGTAGATGCTGTCAGGCAGGGCGTTCAGGCATAGGAGATAAAGAAATTTATATGATCTTGACTGGGGCTAATGCGTAACTTCCTTGATATAACCAATCAAGCGCATTCTGTAACCATCATGGCGCATTGCAAACCGCAGCCAGACAATGGCATGAGTCATTGCTACCGTAAAGGCTCGTTTTCAATGCGGCCCCTGAATGAAATCTGGCGCATTTGGAGTCAGGGACCAGTTTGTGTGCCGCAGGCGAAGGCAGCTGTCTAACTCCAGCTGTTACTGCATTGACGTCGACTTATCGACGTTTTATTGTTCTTTAGAGCCAATGGAAAGATGACAAATAGAGAACTAAGTGGATGCGACTCAAGCCTACTTCGTTATAATCAGACTCACACTCATTGCAAGGCAGCGCCCTCCGTAAGGGCAGTTGCGGTCCGCATCGATTGCACGTGTCACATTGCCCGATGGCTTCACGGCACTGTGGGGCATTAATAATTCGCCTCTTAATATTTAAAAGAATCCGTTGTCCATGAGCTTATGATATAAATGACCCCCCAATATTCTAGGCTTTTGGATTTGCTCTGTACGATTTTGTAAATCGCACCAAGCATGTCATGATTCCAGTTCCCGGTTAAACGGGGTCAGGATGCCATTGAGGATCAATCCCAAATTCAACTATAATCCAGCGATAAAAAATTATCGTATCATTTGACAGAAGTGTCAACCCATCCGTTGAGATATCTTACATTCCTGTCATGGAGATTAATTTAGGAGCAGTTTCTCGAATATGATGCATAGGAATGTGCAGCAATGTAGGATTTGATTGCATTTATAATGTTACGCGGCAAATGCCAACCGGGGGGATGATGAGAAGTATTTACGTTTTTTAGCTATAGTTAGTAATATGCATGAGTAATATGCATGAGTAGTGAAAAATGACCAGACGAAATCACCCCACAACGCTCACCTCATACTCGAGGAGTAAGTTAACAAAAAGCTCCTACTTATAGATGTTCTCATATGACGAACGACTCATGGAACATTACATGCATCCCTTCACCGCAGAGCAAGCTACGCGGGGGAGTACCCGACCAATCTCTTGCAAACAGCGCAGTTCACAGCATACCAAATCGAGCAAATTACCAGGCCGAACGAGGTTGCTTGTTCAAGTTATTCTCTAAAAGTGATTTGGTACGCCGTAGCATGTTAAAAGAAAAGAAACCAGGTAATTCCAGTCAAGCTCCAAACCAAACACCTGGTGACCTCCACCTTACATTAGAAATGTGTCTGGACTCGTTAAAAGGCACCTGAGGAAACAGCAAATAGGAGTGGCACGCAAACCGACGACCACTTCTCGCACAGCTGGCGCACCTAAAAGTAGGGTTGACCGCAGAGATAAGATGGAAGTCGTATACGATATGCCTTGTGATGCATGTGCTGTCGTCTATTGCGGCCAGACTGGAAGATGCGTCTCTGCACACATTCAGGAATATCAGATGACAGAAATAACGTGATACCACATATCCCAAGTGGCCATGAATACCCTGGACACCGGGTGCATCTCTGATGGGGACAGAAGTCGCATTGTTGGTGTCTACCTTTCAAGAAAGGCCGAGAGTTTTTCGAGAACATACACTCAACCGGCATATCGAGGGAGATGCGCATACAAATTTTTCAGAAGTGAAAGAGACGAGCGTTAATCAAAACAAAGTGAGGCACATTTTGAACGTCGGCTGGCGTAAAGACCAAACAATTAGCGACCTCGAAGTGCACTTACAATGCTAGCTGTTTTTGGCCTATTTTCTCTGCCCCGCGTCTAACGACGGACTGGAAAACCGGAATGGAAAATGTACACAATTAGGTTTCCTCTCCCAAGGGACATATCGGAATTCAAACGCAAGCAGGTGGACTACGCACTGTTTCGGACTTATTCTGTCTTAATTCAGCCAATAACAACCCTGACTGCCAGCTGAGATCAGAAACACAAACAAGCGGTCGCGCAAAGCGCAAAGGGACTACAGAAAGGACCCATCGGATGAGTCCTAAGCGATCCATCGAAATTAGTTTCGCTAATGTCTCGACACTTGCCATCCTCTGTCGCTATAGGTAGGGTATTTATTCAAACATGAATGGGCGCACACTGAACCGCTGGTTTCCCGAAGCAAACAGACCTCCAGTGCATATATGCGACGTTATTCTGCCTATATGCGCATACATATTTATTCACTCAGGAATGAAAGCACACCGATCCATTAGCTTACCGAAGCAAACAAGCTTCGAAAGGGTGATAGAGTTCACGAACAGGCAACCACCTACCAAGCCAAAGTCGGCCAAGCTACGATAGGGGACGGGGACGACAGTCCTTGCGGGCGGCTGATTGATTCAGAACTGCTTTGGCCTTGTTTGCCTTCACTAAGACAACTATAACCCAGACTACTAACTCGGATCGAAAACACTCACACGCGCACATACCTGGCACAGCTGGTCCACAACTAGGGTCTACTAGATGGGTCATAAGCACCTCATCGAACCGAATTTCATCGATGCCTCGCCATCGTCCATTCTCTGTCATTACCCGTTTATTAAAAAGTAGGCGCTCACCGATGGATCGGTGTACAATGAATCGATTATATACATAGACAGAATTTTCGCTAAGGCGCTAGCACGCCAGACGCAGACAACCTTTTCACAGCCATTAACGATCGCCAGTACAACATAGGTCTATCGTGCCCCTTGTGAAGTGACGTATATCAACTTGACAAGTAGACGCGTGACTATACAACAACCTCTACATCTGACGTCTTTCTTACTTGGTGAGCCTCCGACGTATGTGCACTCTGAAACAACGCTCGTTGTCGCCAGCAGACCAAACTGGCAGGATGACATATATCTATCTATGTTCCACTTTTTTTCAATCTCCCCAGAAAGTAATGTGTAGAATTTGAGTGAGTCCTTCGGGAAAAACCTTTTCGGACTTCGTCCGAAAGTTTATATAATCTTTTGGTCGAAATCGATCAGCTTTAGGGGGGAAGCGGCATAATAGTTTTTGCCGCAGACAGGCAGTCAGTAGCATATAGTTACAATTCAAAGACCGCTTCGAGGAGTTACCTCCGTTTGCACTCCTGGTCTGCGTTTGCAGCGTTTTCGGTTATTTACACAGAGCCAGATTACAATGAAAGGATCACTGGGTAAAGTGCACAAAATTGGCAGTCTGTTTCAAGTCCAGTATAAAAATGCTCACTATCAGTTACCTGCCTTTGTAAACATGTCTTTGTGGATTTTACCGCACAATTCTTCAGTTGCCAGGGGATATCGCGTAAAACCTTAGCGCGGTTCCAGCGTCTACTGTGGGCCGGGATCGATTAATTATAACGAATCTGTAATTGTTCCGGTCATTCCCACTCAAGAGAATCGGAACTCAGTTTTCTCTGTTAGACGCGTTGTGCGAAACGCCACATTCAATTTTTCTCATACACAGGTAACGAAATCATTATTAATTGCTGCAAGCAGACACTTTCCGTTTTCGGAGCCTATGCTTGCAATATCTACTTTTGACCTTTCAGGCCGCTCTCTGGTAAACAGTCCACAGCTGAAATTATTCCGCAAAAACGGGCTGCAGCATGTAACTAAACTTTTTCGACTGACATTATGTTTGCTGGGCTCCATGTATGCGCTTTTAAGATTGTCATTATCATTGATCCAGATTTTGGCTACTTGAGGCATTTAGTCGTTTCATTTCCAAACACATTAAGCCGAGACCATTATAATGTATCGCACTTTTAGATACGTTTCCTGAGTATGCCTGTCGGACCACAGTTGTATCGTGTTTGCAGGGCAAGAGTTTGAATGAATAAGGCCGAAATGCCAGGAATTACTGATAAATGTGTTGACAAAAGACGATATAGGCTGACAATGGGCTTTCAGAGGGGTTGTCTGTTGCGTGAGATCGCCATTTTGAGGAGGAAAAATTTTGGAAAGACATAATTTAGAAATTAATGATAGTTCCGAAATATGAACAATCTTGGATTTAAACGTTAAAAAACAACAAAATAACGGTACACTTATTATTTACCAGAAAAAAGCTTTACTTAAGAGTCTGTAACCGTGTATTTACATGATAAATGCGAGCCTGGATCGATTTTATCTCAATGTAAATAACAACAGCTCTAACGAACACAACCGAAGTGACACAAGTAACGAAAGTTTGTTAGAGTAGAGGTAGTAACCGCACCTGAGTTAAAGAAACCCCAGTAGCTTGTAATACAGGGCTGGTGGTAATAGGTGGTTTTACTGGTGCGGCCGTGGAGCGAACAGGCGATGAGGTCAGGTAATTGTATGCAAAGAAAAGCTGTTGGGAATGCGCGGTTGTAGTTTGAATGGTTGAGAAGTAGTTGCTCTAACTTTAACCACAACTTCCAACCAAAACCACTAACCCTAACCCCAACCCTAACACTTAACCGCAGTTCTAAATGCTAACCCTAAAACATCAAATGCGAAAGTTAGAAGAAGACGACCGGCCGAACGTCCAGAAAAGCAACCGGCGTTGGGCCAAAAAGACAGACACGACAACAAAGAAGCAAGGCTGCCACCAGAACACATACCGCAATGCAGAGCAACAACACGCCAACGTAATCACACCAACTAAAAATAATTAAGTAAGTCAACAGTCTTGAAGAAGAAGAAGACACGATCGTTTCGCTTCTATTGGTAAGTCAACAGTATTGTGTTCATCAGGAGCGGCTACATAACCACATCTTACTGAGTCTAATTGCACACACTTTTTTTCTGAGTGCATCTTCTCTTGCAATCCACTGCTATTCCAAGGTCATCTGTGCAGTCACCTCAAAATCACCACATTTTTTTGCGCTGTAAGCGCCGATCAGCAGAGCAAGGTCTTTGATCTGATTAATTTCAACTGAATGACCGTACTTTGCGTCTGCTTCTCATGGTGGTTTCGTGTGGGAATCCGAATCTCCAACCCGAAAAATTTAATGACCCGGCAGTTGTATCATCTTCCTTGTTCCTTCTTCTTCTTCTTCTTCTTCTTCTTCTTCTTCTTCTTATCTTTCTAAACATTGTCTTCTTGTGACTGCCCGAAATTTCTTTGCAATACAGTGTCATCCCTTCACCGAAAAAAAAACGATTGAAAAAATTAAACCCAAAAACAATGATTTGTTCAACCTGCAAAAGTTAAGATGGATACACAGAAGACAGGACCTCATGAAAGAGATTACAGCGAAACTTTATCTTTGAAAGGTTGGGTATTCAACAGACGTGTAGGTACTTGCGTTTGAGCCCTCCCACGTAGGCACTCGCGCACCATGATTAAAGGACCAACGTGGCTCGTTGAGCTCTTGATTCTCCAGCACACTCGTGCTCAGATCAAGGTATCTGGTCATTCTCAGTAACCAGTCGTAGACATTCACGCATGAACAAGTAACCCTGACCCCCTACAACCACGTACTGAAGTTGTAGTGGCTAAGGTAAGTTGTTCGCTTTAGCTTTTATGGTCCTCTGGTGGCACACCCTGCTCAATTCTCTTTTATACGCGCTCAGACAGCACGTTTATGCATAGAAATTTGAGTGGGTGAGGCAGATACTACGAAAGTCTCTCTTTTTCGCTTTTCCGCTGTTGCAGTGTAAAACGAATCCGTGGGGATCATGATCGATGACAATAGACGCAGCACATTGGATTGTAAGACCGCTTGATGATGCTGTCGCCCTATCCCTCCTGGTAACTCTCCTCACTGATACACCAAATTCAGTAATTTATTCTAGTGCTTCCTACAATGGTAGCTGATTTGTAGCCCTCATTACTTGGCGCCTTTAGTCAGTGCACAGGAGCAAATATGAGGAAACGTCCGGCAGCTTTCGAGGTGTTCTTGATGTATGGGAGGGCTTGCCAAAAATTTGGCGCCGCTGCAGTGCCTGTCGCGACTAAACCTAAACAAAACCAATTTGCTCACATAATAAAGGACAGGTAGACAGAAACGGATGTCAGAAGTTGATGGACGTGTGGTTTCTCCCCGGTGGTAGCTTCTAACTCCACCTCCCCGATCTTTCACTCTGAATTTGTAGGATTTCTGTGAACAGTTTGAATCTTTTAATACTACGGTCATATTATTATCTGTAATAATAAACTTTCATATATAAACCTTTCGAAGGATTATTCAATTGTTGAATATTTGCGATAGCTAACCAAAATTCGAACGAAACCATTCTGCACGAATACGACTCACAGATTAAGGACGACGGCGAACATTTGAGCACAAGTCCAAAATCGGAAGAAACCTCACTACTGGAGCCCCCTGTGTGCTCGGGCACCGCTACAATGCTTGCGCATGCAGAGGTTGATGAAGATGCGCGGGTGGCTTGAAGCTCTGAGTACCCGTCGGAGATAGAGCACTTCAAGCACCCTGCCTTTTGGTTCAGAACAGTGGGTGTCAAGTTGCCGATATAGCAAACTTACATAACTACAGTAGGTGGGCTAACTCATGAAACGTCAGCCGAAATTTCGAAATGCGTTCCCGTTTCGAAAAGATTAATTAAGTAGGGTTGTAAAACTAATCGTCATTCAGCATAATTATGTAATAATCCAATTACCTCAGGGTGCCGGCTTTCGAATTAACTTCTTTCTGACCGCATGCAAGAACTATACTCTGTAAAACATGACTACTTAAGTGGCATGCAATTTTCGCATTGAATTTCTATGTCCTTAAAAATTAAATTATATTTCATGGAAAACATGCATATAAATATTAATTCTTCTGAAAATATTAATATTAATTCAGTAGAAAATTACGTCTCCTTCCAATTTTATACTCAAATGCAGGGTATAATTCAGTTTTTAAAAAGTTTCGAAGTGGGGGATTTTTTAATACCGTGAAATGGCCATTCATAAGACCTCATGTCTTCGCATTTACTAATGTCGCTTGTAAAGTTAACAATATGGCTCAAATCCACTGTTAAATTTTATGAACATCACATGGTCTTCTCTTACTACTGTAAAGGAATGTATGGTTTCCCATACGCAGAAAATCTACAGCTTGTAGTTTGCAAACACTGAATGCAAGTGTAACGGCAGGTCGGGTTCAAAATTATTCGGAAATTTGAAAAGCTTTTGAAAACCGAATAATACCCTTCATTTGAGTATAAAATTGGAAGAAGACCGAAAGAGTGAAAGAATGAATATTTTTAATGCATGATTTCCATCAAATATAATTTAATTTTTAAGGGCATCGAAAATCAATACGAAAAGTGCATGCCACGCAAGCAGTCATGTTTTGCAGAGTATAGTTCTTGCATGCGGTCAGAAAGAAGTTAATTCGAAAGCCGGCACCCTGAGGAAACTGGATGATTATAGAATTATGCTGAATTATGATTGGTTTTACAACCCTACTTAATTAGTCTTTCCGAAACAGGAACGTATTTCGAAATTTCGGCTGACATTTAACGAGTTAGCCCACCTACTGTACGTTTGTGGCTGTTAGGGTGGATTTGCTGGACCAACACAGGGGCTAGATCGGGTTCCGGCAGGTGTTATTGGAAATGCGCGCCCATAACAAATGTCAACATTGGGGACTGGGGTGGGAGCACGCCTAGGTGCAGGCCCACCTCGCGGCAGTCAGTATCTGTGTCACCCCGCTTTACTTTTGCTGTCTAAGATCCCCCTCGGTGTTCTCTGTGGACCAGAGAGTGTTGTGACACGCTTAGGTGCTGGTCCAAACCGTGCCAGAGTCATGTGGGTCCTCCCCCGCCTCCGGCATCCTTAACACTGTCATGACACCGGGTTCGGGTAGGAGAGAAGGAGAGAGCGCGGTAGATGCTGCGCAAATCTACTATCACTGTAAACTAACTCGCGCACAAGCCGCCGTCCTGGTTTTCATTTTACCTTGGAGCAGACGGCGGATGCGTCGGCAGTGACATTCGAACTGTCGGAAGCTGGGAGGAACAGTAATTGCATTGTGGTCGTCACATTCCACGAAATTTTAATTTTTAAGTCAACACAACTTCTGTAGCAAAAGTGGACATCAAGGACACCTAGTAGTTTCGCACCTGCTGTAAACCAACAACTTCACCATCGTGAAAGAGTGGACTAGGAAATAATTCTTAGAACACTTACTCAACGCTCTGGATACTGATAATCATGTGAGATTCAACCCATCCCGCCCCGCGCATGAAACTCTGATGTGCGCTGCGGGAGCCATCAGAAGAACTGTTGACCAAAAGGCGTAGCCACGATTCCGAGTCCATACATTGGCCTTACCTTTAAAAAAGTGAGTCATGCTGCCAAGTTAAGGAGACTGAGATCAGATTTGTTATTTTCGGCTAATTTCCGATACTAAGTCAAGCATGCTACAATTTTAAGTCAGGATGTTCACTAAATAGATCCAGTTTCTCTGGTCACCGAGCCTTAAGTCATGTGTTGGACCAGGGGACTCACCGTGCCAACTGCCATTAGCAATACAGTGCGTGACCTAACTCATGAAATATGTAGAAATGTACGAATGATTGCCAATCACTCGCAAGCTGACACCATTTCATGAGTCCAATGTCTATGTTAAGTAAGTACATGTCTTAAAGAATTGAAAAAGTAAAAGAAATATCAAAGGCAGTGTTGCGTTGTTTACAAATGCCCATTTATTTAAAAAACGCGATATCCCGAAAACGTCAGAAATGACTCTAATTTAGTAGAGTTCTTCTTTAGATGTATGAAATGTATTCTTATGTCACAAACGTAGTAAATATGAAAGAAGAAATAAAATAACCTCTAATAATAGTGTTTCGGTGACGTTCACATCTGCATATCGTTTAATCATATATGACGGTTTGTCAACTGCCTACATTCTGAGTGTAGATCCCAAAGCAGTTTTACAGGGTTTCGTGTTATCCTCGACTCTTTTGAGTTAAATGAGTTGATGTTAAACAAGAGAAATTGGATTTTGCTTGATTTCACCGATGGGGACGTCGTAGGAACAAACATTTTCATAAGGTGACATGACATGAGGCCGATCGGTGCCTTATAAATTTAAATAGAACTGACAGGCGTGGTCGTAAACATACCATTTTGTGTTTATAGAGAGGACTTTCTTCTGTTAAATTAATTTACACTCTTCGTTCATTTTGGATTACATTGAGTATCAGCTCGACCCCAAAATGTTACTGAATAACTTCATGATTTTTAGTGCTTTCACCCGATCGTCCATAAAGACAGATTCTGAATTACCTGTCTGTTGAGAACTTTAACATAAGATTATTCTTGGAGACATTTACCGAATTAGTGAGTTTTCGGGCGTCCAATTTCTTTAAAAGTTACTGATATTTTACTTGATATAATTACATAACCACAATTTCTGCACAAGAAAAGGACAGTTCATTGAAGCCTTTGGAAGAGCGAACAAAATTCGCAACGTTAATGACGTCCACAAATTCACGCACCAGTTTCCGTTATCATATTTTTAATGAGATAGGTCACATACTGTATCAAAAATAGATGGAAGGGCGAAATGAAGCTTTTAAACTCAGATATTGACGCAGAGACGCTGACAATCATAAGGTATTTATGAAAGCTTCGCAAACTGAACAAAAAGAAACATTCCGCACTCTAAACAGCTGGTGCAAGTCTTTAAGTACCTAAAGATGTACCACTGGGAGACTTTATTTACGTATATTCGTCAAGCACGTACGCCCCATCCGGGGTGTAGGGGTGTCCGGTTGTGGGTCAACGTGACGGTCGTAGTAGTTTGCCCACTTGCTTGCAGGTGTAGACTACGCCTAGCGTCCATTTGCCGGCACCCAACTCTCACATTTGGCTCCCCGAAGCAAGGCTCTGCCTAGCGAGAGTACATTAAGTTGTTCTTCCTTATTATTGTATTGTATTGTTCACGACTATAATTGGAAGCAACCCTAATTTTTAAAATCTTAAAAATAGCTACCAGCCTATATTGAAAATATCTGGAGGATTTCACTTCATCCCCGAAAGGTTCGCTCAGCAGTAGTGCTATGGGTCTGAATGCCCCTTGCGCAACGCTTACGCCTTAAAATTAAGTTCGCTACAAGAATTTACTAAAAATCATTCGGGAAAACAGCTGTGCATTGCTTCGTCTCCCCTCGATTCGAAAACGTTGATAAGCACGGATCCCTGTACTTTATTCGGTCAAGTTCCAGGCTGGCCACTGTCAGCCATATGCTAATTTCTTGGCCTGCTTAGGTTATCTACTTAACAGTCCATTGCAATAGCAGGTTTGTTATTCACTATCCAGTGTCCCATTCACGTGTTCTTTTCACGCAATCTTTGCACGCTAGCAGGAGGTCGACACTGTGTCAATCATTGATACCTAATTTTCACCTTTTAGAGGATCACTGGAGCATAAGAGGGAAACTAAGACATATCGTCAATAGAGCAAAATTCATCCTTGTGGTAAATTATAAAATTCCTTAAGTTAACGAAGCTGTCACACAGAGATGGATATGAGATGACTAGAAGAGGTGGTTTATTCGCCTACAACTCAAGACAAAGGGTCGTGATGCAATGACGCCTTACTAGTGCATCCTTCATGATCCGCTTACTTTGCATGAGATTCCAGTACTCTCCTCTAGAGTGAAACCCATAACGGGAGGATTCAGGGGACAGAGGGCAGGAATTGCGTGAAGACAGATCACCTAACTTAGTTACTCACATCATGTTTGCCAATTTTCAGTCATGTTGGCCACTGCGTATGTGTATAATTACAAACTCTGGAGGCATTGTTCCTTGCAGTGTCAGCAAGACCAATGATTCCGTTAAAGCTGAGAAATGTGTCCGGGAAAATAAGGAAAGTGACTTCCGATGACTACAATGTACGCAGTCTAAACGTGTCATGATGGGGCGTTTTGTGTATTCTTATAAAAAAAACTGAACATTCAGTCGCTGGTCTGTTGAAATCCTTTTTCAATCAAAGTTAAAAGATATATCCCACGTCCCCCCGTTACCGTTGGGCATCATTTGAGAAAATCTCACCCCAGGACATTTGAACGCTGACCGAATTTCACGTAGTTACAAAAATGGTCGAAAAATTTAAGTCTAGCGCCACTAAATATGCGCACGTTTTCTGGAAAAACCGAAATCGCATTATTTGTGAGGTAGGGGGAGAAGACTTGTCACAACTTGCTGATTCGAAAGACGTAAAGTACGAAAACGTTTCGTCCTGGTTACAACTGGCGGAGTATGAGTGCAGCAGTTCAGGCGGCAATAGCGCTTAATCTACACTCATGAGAACCAGTTAGATTTGGGGTCAAACCTCGGAGTTTCACTAGCACAGAGCTGTGGTTGTCGGACGAGGGAAAAAGAACCAGAAATGACAATTCTAATGCTGAAGCATTTTTTCCCAGGTATGAATTGAAAATAAGCATGTACAGCAGAATTTATTGGGGTCAATAAATCTCGTGACGGCTTTTCAACTGCATCCCGTCTCTGTGTAGCATAGGTAACGAATGAAAGCACACAACAGTATGAATTTGTACAGAATGGCAGTGCACAAGAGCAAGGTCAAGGTTCAAGGCAATGAATAATCAGATAAGACGTCTACATATGCTCTCTGCCCACTGTTTATGATACTTCACAAATAAACGGGTATGGTCCTGAGGCCTATGATACTTCGGCGAATCGCCTTTGACTTGCTGAATCAATTACAGTAGGTGGGCTAACTCATGCAATGTCAACCGAAATTTCGAAAGGCGTTCTCGTTTCGAAAAGATTCATTAAGTAAGAGTAAAAAACTAATTATTATGCAGCATAATTCCATAATGATCCTGTTAACTTATTTTGAACCAACTTATTTCCGACTGTATGCAAGAATTATACTCTGCAAAAATGACCACTTAAGTAGCATTCAATTTCCTCATTGATTTTCGATGTCCTTGAAAATTCAATTATATTTCATGGAAAACATGCATAAAAATATTCATTCTGTTATTTATGCGCCGGAAAATTACGTCTTCTTTCAATTTCATACTCGAAGGAGGAGTATAATTCTGTTTCAAAATAGCTTCTATTTCGCGAATAATTTTGAAAGCGACTTGCTTTTATACTTGCATTCAGGGTTTATAAACTACAAGCCTTATTTTTTCTGCGTATGGAAAACCATACATTTCTCTACGGAATTAAAGGTAGCCCATATAGTGTTCATAAAATTAAGCAGTGAATTTGAGCAATATTGTTAACTTTACAAGCCACATTGGTAAAGACAGATACATGAGGTCTTATGAACGGCCATTTCACGGTATTAACAAATCTCACAATTAGAAACTTTTTGAAACGGAATTATGAGCATGAAATTGAAAGACGACTTAATCTTCTATCAAATAATTAAAAGAACGAATATTTTTATATGTATAGTTAAATTTTAAGGGCATCGAAATTCAACGATAAAATTGCATGCTACTTAGGTAGTCATTTTTGTCGAGTATAGTTCTTGCGTGCAGTCGAAAATAGGTTCCTTTAAAAGAAGGCACCCTAAGATAATTGGATCATTATAGAATTATGTTGGAAGGTGATTAATTTTACAACCATGCTTTATTAATCTTTTCAAAACGAGAACGCATTTCCAAACCTCGGCCGACATTTCATGAGTTAGTCCACTTACTGTATTTGTTATGATCGGGCTACTGACATACATAAGAACTGATTTATCTCGAATGCTAATTAACAAAACGCCGGCCTGTTCTATGACATGCGAACAGCGCTCCAGACATCCAAGTTAATATTTGAAGGATCAGCCGCAAAGCCTCTTCCTCGTCAGGATTGGAAACTTTCGACTCAAAACCATTGGCACGGAACCCACCCTGCTCGCGTAGAATATGCCAAAGTTCTCATACAAAGTCACCGCAAAATCAAACTCTGTTAACTCAAAAATGTCTCCTGTTAGCATGAAACCGACTTCCTCCAAAATTTCCCGGCGATCGATATGCAGGGGCTAAGAGGTTTAAAAATAGGTTTCTCGTTCGAAAGTTTCGTGTGCATCGTAAAACGACGGAGGCTGCTTCATAGAGCTTACTCAACTCATCCCGACAATAAAAAACCTATAAAATTTTTTTCGCCGAGGAACATCTGTCCACCATGCCGTCGTCCGTGGGTGGGTATGAAACCCTTGAGATAATAAACGCCATAATTTCGTGAAATCATGGGCATAGATAGGACGCCGTACTGCGTACCCGCTTGCGCAATGGGGCGAAATTATGTAAAATCAAAACAAGGAAACAGGTGGTAGTGATGAACGTTAGACGTGAGCTCTCAAGGGCTCTCAAAAATTCTCAGAATACCGATAACAGGTATGCTGCACTACAACGATGATTCGCAGGTTGCCTCGTTTTCGCTACAGCACGTGAAATTGTGGTACAAGTTTTCGTCATTCGTTACAGCAGCACGCGTACAATCTGAGTCAGAAAACGTATCTGTCAGGCCATTTGTCTTCTTGACGACGAACTAAAAGTGAAGCGGGAACGTCGCCGCCCTATTTGCTTGCGTCTCTCGCGGGAGGAATTATAAAGAGTATAACGGAAAATCTGGAAAGTTAGGCGACTTGACGAAATAAAAACGGAAAGCTAGGACACTGGGTCTAATTCGACGGGAACTGTAAACATATGATGGGGGCCGAAATCTACTTGTCGACTCAAACCGGAGACCTAGGAGGGCCTCGCCCTGGAACCGCCAGCATGGAAAGCAGTGATTAATTAAGGCAGCCGAGTCGCCGTTGACAAAACCGGAAGAGCGGATTGCAAGTCCAACCATACCCCACCCCCCGATTAACAATCTTAACACTCAAAAACTCCCATCCAGTCCACGATTTTAGCGGACATTTCGCACACTGATCGGCCTCATCGAACATCTTTGGACGCAAAGCACCACCAACGCGACATACCTGGAGTCCCGGAAAGCGACTCATCTTCTGCAACCTCCACGACGTTGACGACCGTTAGCGGCGAGCAAACGCCCAACCACTCACACCCGGAAGCCGTTTTACTCACCTCAGCACTCATTACCGCACCAAAAAGCACCCTGCAGCAGAAATGCGAGATCGATCCCCACTCACAGTTATTGCGGTCGCGCCTTCAGATCACGCATCGGCCTGGTCGGCCACTTGTGAATCTATCGCGATGGAAGCGGCCAACCAGCATTTGGAGCACCTACACCTGTTTCAATGCTTCACTGCCCGCAGACATTCAGTCAAGTATAGGACTACTCATTTATATGCGTCACCGCGAAAATCTGCGACAAATGACTACTGGCCAAACCTCATCACCACACCTCAATTTATCAGTCCACATGCCGCATACAAACAGCTCCACCGAAACAACCACACACCTCTCACGTCAGTGGGAAGCGTGCTCTTTGGTGCAAGCTTATGTTTGAGCAGGTCGTGCTTGGCCCACGGGGCTCCTGCAACTAGGCCAGACACTGCGTCCAATCACAGCACCAGCTGACTGATGGACTGGTGCATGTGCGAGGGAGAAGACACCGAGGTCGACCCCGTGGATAAGGTCATCAGGGCACTTCAGCGTATTTCCTCACTGTAAGCTGACGCGCTTCTAAACCACCACGATGAGCTAAACGTCGTGGCCTGGAAGGCTGCCAAACGAGGCGATAGCTCGACTCGCTCAGGTCACCCCCACTTAACGTGGCCTATATGGAAGCCCTATTTAAACTGTATCCGAGCCACTTTTTCGTTTCCTTGGAAACCTAGTCCACTATGTGTGGCACGCTTGAACGGGCTGTTTAGTCTTGTGATCCACTACTGTTGTAGGCAGAGCCAGGCCCTTCAAGCCCTCAGCGGGCCTCTTGGTATGCATTCTGCCTGAACAGGTGGATTGGAGACGATAGCCGTGAGCAGTGCTACCGGATATTCGAGGATGAACCGATTGGCATTAGTCTGCGACTACCTAAACCCCTCATTGGCTCTTGCGACCTCATTGCTTCCACCAGTGGCAGCAACAGACGCAAAAGGTGTGCGACCGCAAGGCAACTACATTCCGTAAATTGTGTTGCCTACGTGCACTCTCCACAGGCATATGTAGCTGTTGTGGGAAAAGAGGACTATGCGTTTGGGTTTCCTATAAGCTAGGTCTTTTAATTCCCTGCCCAATGCATACTTCGGGAGTGAATGCGAAGTATCGGACGAGTAACACCTGTTTAATACATCGAGCCCACTGAAGCACTTCCTGGAATTTGCTTTTCGCTTCTATGGGCAAAATTAGGCGTCACGTTTGTGGAATGTCGGTGGTGCAAAAACCTGAACATGCGTGCTTCTGTTATAACTTTGAGAGCGAAATAATCCAATTGCCTGCCATCTTACAAGTACATCTAGGGAAACATGTCGGTCACCAGCTTTTGCTACAGATGTAGACTGGATTCTTGAAATGTTGGCCAAAATTCTGAAATATATTTTCGACTCAAAAGATAATTTAAGTAGGGTTGTAATATTATTTGCCGTGCTGCATTATATTAAGATATTTCAGATACTTCAGTACGCCGGTTTTACAAGGCATTTCCTATCGTGCCGTCTGCAAAGATAACGATCTGTAAAAGAAGATTACTTAGGCAGTATGAATACTTCTCATAGATATTCGATGCCCCTAAAAATCCAAGTACACTTTATAAAAGACATTCACAAAAATATTCGTTTCTCAACTCGCTTGGTGGAAAATTACGTCTCCTTTACATTTAATACTTGAAGAGGCAGTATAAGTTGCTTTTGAAAATCTTTTCAATCACTAAACGAATTGAACCCTATTTGCCGTCATACTTACATTCAGGGTTTCGAAACCACATGTTGTATACTTTCCGTGTAGGGGAAATCATAAACTGCTAAACGTTCCTGGGAAGATAGCATATGAGATTCGTTAAATTTTGCAATAGATTCGAGCCATATTGTAGGCCTTGTAAGCAACATTAATAAATGTGGAGAGATGACGCTTTATGAAGGGGCACGCAGCAAACTTAAAAATGTCATAACAGAACACTTTTTGAAATCCAGAACATTTTCTTTCTTCAAGTACAACCTTTAAAGAAGATGTAGTCCGCTGCCGAATGAGTAAGAGAACGAATATTATTGTGCATGCTTTTGACAGAATGGATTTAAATTTATGGGGGTATCGATAATCAGTGTGAACATTCGTAATGTTTAAGTAGGCGTTCTTTACAGTGTACTCTTTGTAGACGGCCAGCCAAGAAGTGTGTTCGAAAGCCGGCATCCTGACGTGACTGAACTATTTCTGGATTATTCGGCACGGCAAATAATCTTAAATGCATGATAAATAATGATAATAAGTGGATAATAAATAAATAAACAATGATCTTAAATAATGCTAGAGTCGAGAACGCATGTTAGGATTTTGGCCGACATTTCATGAGATAGCACATATGGTGTAGAACAGTTTCAGTTTATCCCTGCAAGCAGTGGCGAATAATGAGATGCGAACGCTGGAGCACGTATTTTTATTTGGCTGACGTCTCAGATACTCGCACCAGTTCATTATCAGGAACAGCTACAGAGAGCGAGAATGTCAGTTACATGGCGAAGCTTCCCTACGTGCACCCACATGCTTCGGTTTTTTCAATCTTTCGGGCCACAACAACTGCAACCAAAGGCAAAAAATATGAAATGAGTGCGATTGTACGAACTGAGGATTAAATTAAATCTCCTCAAGTAAAATAAGACGGACGGTCGTCTCGGTGCGCGAACGTGTAAGTCAGATTCTAGAGGAAAAAAAATAAATAGTTAGGCGCAAAATGAAGGCCAAGAAAGGCGCAGGCGGGGAGTGAGGCTGGAGCTAAGCAAGCCCGGCCGGCTTCCGTGGCTGTTCTCGTTGATGCCTCCAGAAAACCCCCGAAATGAAGGCTTGCGGAAGAACTAGAGCACGAGGTCAACTAAAGGCAGCCTAGTTGCATCAACAGACAGAAGAGTAGGGGTGATTATGATGGTGATATGTTCACAGCACGCGGCGGCCCACGAGGGAAACCGGCGATGCCAACCAGGCAGATTAGTTGACGGTCTGCGGTTCATCTGCTACCGTCTGATCACGCGCTGCCACCGACAGTTCCTCTAGGTTCTCGAAGACAGCGGAACAAAACTGGGCAGCTGCACGGTCCATCAGATTCGGGCCCGTAGGCAGCAGGCTGTCGAGGAAACCAATGTGTCCACCGTGTTTGGTGAGAACTAGCATGACGTGGCTACTCTTCCCGATAGCGTCCAGTGGGATGCCTATTGGGGATAAGATAACGCGGAGATGAGACAACTGAAGGTTAAGCTGCAGGTGGGACATTGAAAAAGCATGGCGTCTAGAGGAGGTGTCGGGTACAGTTGTCAGTTTACAACACGGAATCTCAAGTTCGTTATAAAGTGTCGGCACCCTATCTCAGCATATAGTACTAGTCGTTATGCGACTACCTGCGATTGCTCTAGATTGAGCCCCGCGGAAAAAAACGGGACGAGAGCCGCCCGCAGTCTGATTGGTGAGCGTCCTTCGACCATGCCCGATCACAACGAGCCGCTATACGGCTGCTAGACCGAGAGATGGAGCCCCAAGGCACTCACTCGTTCCGTTGTGCCTTAAGGGCTCTCTCTCTCTCGAGCCCAACCAGCAGCCGCACAGCGGCGCATGATATATAGGCAGAATGATATTATCGACAACGACAAGTGAGACTGGAATGGCCATTTCTGGCTTATTAGCCGTCGTCAGCCAGGCATACCCAAGCCCGAAGTGTGGAACACCCGAGCCTCGAACTCGCGACATGTTGGTTCAGAAGTCCACGCCTCTACCCACCGGGCCACGAGCCCGTTGCCCTGTCGGTTAATTGTTTAGCACATTTATCCACCGCATGGGCCTATTCGGTTACGTGCGTAGCCATGACAGCGGAATACGCCGCAATATCGATTCACCTAGTAGTACACCTTGCACATCCACCATCCCCAGCCCAGTCCTTTCCCCATCGCCCTGCGCGCCCACCTCGAACAACGGCAGTATTATCACCACCTAAACCGAGTCTGCGGCACCGGACCTATCCTGTCCACGCTGTCACCGCACATTCACCCCACGTATCAGCCTGGTCAGTCACTTGCGAATCCATCGCATGGCAAACCAGTGTCTGGAACACCGACATACACCAGACGCCATCGCCTTAACTACCCTACTTGATCTCGCACATTCAGTCGCCGCACGGACCTGACTCGCGCCATGCGCATTCTCGACTGTGTCTTGACGCCGGGCCCAGATGGGGGAGGGGGAAGGGGGTGCGATTGATGCTGCGTAAGCCTGCTGTAGCTGTAAAATAAATCACGCGCATCAGATATGTTCTCACCCTGCTGTGGAGCAGAGGGTGGGCGTTGAAATCGATGGCCAAACTGCCCTATCCCAATATGCATATGCGCATACAGTAGGTGGGCTAGCTCATGAAATGTCAACCGAAATTCTGAAGCGCGTTTTCGTTTAGAAATGATTAATTAGGTAGGGTTGTAAAAGTAATCAGCCTGTAGTATAATTCTACAATACTTCAGTTACCTCAGGATGCCGGCTTTCGAATGAACTTCGTTCCGGCTGCATGTGAAAGCTGCACTTTGGAAAAAATGATTACTTAAGTAGGATGAACTTGTATCATTGATTTTCGATGCCCCTAGTCTAATTGTATTTCATGCGAACCATGCATAAAAATATTCATCATTTGGCTCATTCGGTAGATAATTACGTCTTCTTCTAATCTTATACGCGAAGGAAGGGCATATTTTGGTCTTAAACAAAGTTTCTAATTGTAGGACTTTTAAATACCGTGAAATGGCCGTTCATAAATCGTCATATCTCTGCATTTACCAATGTGGCTTGTACAGTTGACAATATGGATAAATCCACCGCTTAATTTTATGAACCCTATATGACCCTTCTTTATAACCGTAAAGAAATGTGTGATTTTCCGTACGCGGAAAATATACGTCTTGTAGTTTCTAAACCCTGAATCCAAGTGTAACGGTAAAGCGGGTTCAAAATTATTCGGGAATTGGAAATTTTTTTGAAAACCAAATTATGCCCTTCCTTCGCGTATAAGATTAGAAGAAGACGTAATTATCTACCGAATGAGCCAAATGATGAATATTTTTATGCATGGTTCGCATGAAATACAATTAGACTAGGGGCATCGAAAATCAATGATACAAGTTCATCCTACTTAAGGAATCATTTTTTCCAAAGTGCAGCTTTCACATGCAGCCGGAACGAAGTTCATTCGAAAGCCGGCATCCTGAGGTAACTGAAGTATTGTAGAATTATACTACAGGCTGATTACTTTTACAACCCTACCTAATTAATCATTTCTAAACGAAAACGCGCTTCAGAATTTCGGTTGACATTTCATGAGCTAGCCCACCTACTGTATGCGCATATGCATATTGGGATAGGGCAGTTTGACCATCGATTTCAACGCCCACCCTCTGCTCCACAGCAGGGTGAGAACATATCTGATGCGCGTGATTTATTTTACAGCTACAGCAGGCTTACGCAGCATCAATCGCACCCCCTTCCCCCTCCCCCATCTGGGCCCGGCGTCAAGACACAGTCCAGAATGCGCATGGCGCGAGTCAGGTCCGTGCGGCGACTGAATGTGCGAGATCAAGTAGGGTAGTTGAGGCGATGGCGTCTGGTGTATGTCGGTGTTCCAGACACTGGTTTGCCATGCGATGGATTCGCAAGTGACCGGCCAGGCTGATACGTGGGGTGAATGTGCGGTGACAGCGTGGACAGGATAGGTCCGGTGCCGCAGACTCGGTTTCGGTGGTGGTAATACGGCCGTTGTTCGCGGTGGGCGCGCAGGGCGATGGGGAAATGACTGGGCTGGGGATGGTGGATGTGCAAGGTGTGCTAGGCAGATCGATACTTCAGCGTATTCTGCTGTCATGGATACGCACGTAACCGAATAGGCCATGCGGTGGATGAATGTGCTTAACAATTAAGGCGGATGCGGCAAGAATGTGTTGGGGCTCCAGATAATTGCTCACCTGGGAGATGGATGCTCATTTTGACTTGGAACTCCCGTGTTCGTGCTCGGTCAGTGAAGGTGCACGAATCAAATGTCTGGGCCGGAGAATTTAGAATGAGCAGAATCCAATCACTCTTGACTACAGTTACCTAAGAGCTGACAAAACAACGGATCTACGTTGATCTTGAAGATACAGCGAGTGACCTAGCTCATGAAATGTTGGCTGAAATTTTGAAATGCGTTTTTGGTTAGGAAGGATTACTTGGTCGCGGTTGTAATACTGATCATCTTGCAGCATAATCGTATGACATTTCGGACTCGGCAGGATGTCGGCTTTTGAATACACTGCTTTTCAATCTCCTGTAGAAACCGTACTCGGTAAAAAATGACAACTTAAGTAGCATGCCTTTTTCCCATTGATTTTCGATGGTCTTGCAAATTCTGATAAATCTTATAAAAACCACGCAAAAGTATGCTTTCTTTTAGTCAATCAGTAGAGAATCACGTCTTCTTTATATTTGATACTTAAGGAAGGAGTATAATTAGGTTTTTAAAAAGCTCATAATTATTAGAATTTTTAAGACCGCGAAATGTCCATTCACATAGCATCGTACCTGGCCGTTTACCGCCGCTCCTCATGAAATGTTTAACATGGTCCGCATCCATTGCAAAATTTTATGGACTCTGTATGATATCTCTTTAATGGCACAGAAAAATATGTGACTTTCCTTACGTGGAACGCATGCACCTTATAGAGTGAAATCACTAAGCGCTAATGCAACGAATGATCAGGCTCCAAATTATTCGGCAATTAGAAAACTTTTTAAAAACCTAATTATACTCCTTCCTTAAGTAGAAAATATAAAGAAGACGTGATTCTCTACTGACTGACTAAAAGAAAGCACATTTTTGTTTATGGTTTCTATAAAATATATTTGAACTTGCAACACCATCGAAAATCAATGGGAAAAATGCATGCTACTTAAGTAGTCATTTTTTTTACCGAGCACGCTTTCTACAGGAGATTGGAAAGGAGTGCATTTAAAAGCTGACATCCTGCCAAGTCCGAAATGTTATAAGAGTATGTCTTAAAATAATCAGTATTACAACCGCGACTAAGTAATCCATCCTAATCGAAAACGCATTTCAGTATTTCAGCCACCATTTCATGAGATCGGTCACTCACTGTAATTTGGCGGTCCAAAAGTGCTGCAAAGATTATCGCATACGCGATTAACCTGACCAATGACAATCCTGCATGCTTTTCGGCAGCTAGGTCAGCAACTACAGATATGTAATGAGCACGAGTAAGAGTCAGCTGTTTGCAAGGACCGACACGTGATGCAAACCAAAGGTGACTGACTACTTTTACTCATAAACTCACTAAGACGGGCAGCCGCACGGAGTCCGAATTGTATCAGAAAGCAATAAGAGAGCCCTGCACTAGGGTGAAGTACCACTGTGTCCAAAAATGCGTCTGGGTGGAAAACAGGCATGCTACACTAAGAAGTGCGGATGCCAAATTCGGCTCGCATGTTAAGGGTTGGAATTTGGGGCCAAAACACACAAGAGACTGAGTAATTTGCTAAAGTATAGAGTTATCAGACATACAGTAGGTGGGCGTACTCATGAAATGTCAGCCGAAATTTCGAAATGCACTCTCGTTTCGAAAAGATTAATTAAGTAGGGTTGTAAAACTAATCATCATACAGCATAATTCTAGAATGATCCTGTTAACTCCGGGTGCCTTCTTTAGAACGAACTTATTTCCGACTGTATGCAAGAATTATACTTTGCAAAAATGACTGCTTAAATAGCATTCAATTTTCTGACTGGTTTTCGATGTCCTTGAAAATTCAATTATATTTCAGGAAACAATGCACAAGAATATTCATCCTTTCGGTCATTCGATAGAAAATTACGTCTCTTTCCAATTTTATGCTCGAAGGTAGGGTATAATTCAGTTTTCAAAAAGTTTCTAATCGTCAGATTCTTCAAAACCGTAAAATGGCAGTTCATAGAACATCATGTCTCTGCATTTACCAATTTGGCTTGTAAGGCTAACAATATGGCTCAATTCCACTGCTTAATTGTATGAGCCCCACATGGTCTCCTCTTAATTCCGTAGAGAAATGTACGGTTTCCCGTACGCGAAAAAGATACGGCCCGTAGTTTTGAAACCCTGAATGCACGTGTAGCAGCAGATCTGGGTCAAAATTATTCGGGAATTAGAACCGTTTTTTTAAAACCGGATTATACTCTCCTTTCGAGTATAAAATTGGAAGGAATCGTGATTTTCTACGGAATAACTGAAAAAATGAATATTTTTATGCATGGTTTCCATGTAATTGAATTTTCAAGGGCATCGAAAAGCAATGGGAAAATTGCGCGCTACTTACGTAGTCATTTTTGCAGAGCATAGATCTTGCATGCAGCCGAAAATAAGTTCTTTCGAAAGCCGACACCCTGAGGTAACTGGATCAGTATAGCATTATGCTGCATGATGATTAGGTTTACAACCCTACATAATTAACCTTTTCGAAACGAGAACGCATTTCGAAATTTCGCTTGACATTTCATGAGTTAGGCCACCTAAAGTAGTGGCAATAATGCAGTAGGAAAAGTGACCAGGACGTATCACACAGACAACTGTCCGACACCCTCTCTCCTCTAAACTCAGTGCATCTTTAGACTTCTTGTGATCTGTCAAAAACTCCTAACTGATACTTACTGCTTAGTGGAACGAAAGGGTCATCAGCCGCCACGAAGCAGAGGAGAGGTACTTTGACGGTATCCAGTTTGATAGCCGGTGACGCCTGATTGTAGTATTCTTCCACCGAAGAATATCCAAACATATCGACGGTAAGATTCTCGTCAAATTCACGGACAGATCGGCTCTGTGTGATGCAGAAATCAGACAGCAGTGCCAATTGTACGAGTTGGAATGGAGAAAAACAGAGATAGAAAAGTTTTTAAAACTCAGTCTAAACAATCGCGGTGCAAATGCGAGCGAACTAATTTTTTCTAAGGTAATTAAATACTTCTATGAATAGGTCATTTAAGATCGGCCCCTCTTTGCCACCGGGAAAATGTGAAAAAGGAGGCTCGCGATCAGGGAATATCTTGACACTAAATCCCCATGCCTACTGGGGGAGTGAGAAAGAGGCCTCAGAAACCCCCCGCGCAGACAATTTGTTTCCAGCACCATATGACGCATCGCTGGCAATTTCGGAAGAATTAAACGACTGCGAAAAGGTAGTGCTTTCGCGGCAGGGAGTAGCTGCCTTTCGGGGATTAGGCACAGCCCCCCCCCTCCCGGGTCTCATGGTTGATCTGTAATGAAAAAGGAGTAGGGGGCAAGGTGTGGGCTGTAATGGTCATTCGGGCTTAAGATTCAGTCAGCTGGGTATCTTAAATGTATAGATTAGTGCCTGATCTACTGGGCGTTTGTTTCCATCTTACGACGAAGCATAAGTGACTGTATGTTTAAGACAATCTAATCAGTCAATTTGTGAATTGCAGGTCGGCCGCGGGGAGATAAATGAAAGTCAACCACAAAGGCTCAAAAATCTGAAAGGGCAAGTGGATGGTTTAGGGTTGGGGTTATTTACTCGTGGAAGAAATTGCGCCATTAGAAAATAACTGGCGATATTTATTTGTACGTGCCAGAGGCAGAAATGAGAGGACCGCGCAGTGGCTGTTGCGCGCGAGTAGTCAAGATGCTTTAAGGCAGTCATCAGAGCAAACACACGACAGTGCAGTATCTTTTAAACAATGCCTGTAAAGGGGCGTTAAATTCATTTACTATTATTGTTAAATAGTGATTATAGCGTCCCCTTTTAATTGGTGACGATATGGAAATTCGAAATTTGTGATCACACAAAGGTATTAGCTGCTCAGCTCTTCTGGTCAACAGAAATGCTCCCGGAGAAAATGGCCCGGCCACAAATCATACCCTTGCTCTCTGAAAGTTTATTACTCGGCAGCTACACTCCTGCAGCCGGCCAGTAGGCAAATACCGCAGTAATCATTAGCCAGATGCCAGGTCGCCGTCTCGTCATTTGCATTTTAGGGTTTCATAAAGAATTAATCCAGCTGTCGAGATTCAGAAACAAATAAATTATGAAGGCGTCGGGACTGTAGATCTCATGGGTCCAAGGCGTCGATGTGTCATTCACGGGTTTGACTAAAAATCAGAGTCGCGGATCACACGCACCACAATGACCCAGAGACACAACCGAACCATGAACAGGTAGGCGTACCGAAGGCGCCCTGAGATAGGATGGGGCCGCTTTGTCGGCCGTTCATGTCGGTGGCCAGCAGTCAACGAAGGGGCGGTTGAGGACGGTGTTTCACAGTGCTCGCCTCATAACCTTTTTCTGTCTATTGTCTACATTGCCCCCCCCCCCCCCAAGGTGGAGCAATGTCTTTAGTGTTGAGATCGACGATAGGTGAGGGGACGGTGACCACAATGGCAACCAGGGGGACCTGGCTGGCAGGAAGGATGGGTAAATAGTCAGGGCAGCAGGTTAGCAGGCGACCTCGGTAGGGTTTAAGCTTATCGAAGTGTGTGATGAAGGGGCGAGCGTGCGAGTGGGTTCGGAAACGATAATAGCGTTAACGGCCGTGTCGTGAGGTTCGACTGCCCGGCTGGTTGTGGCGGGAAGGCGTGAAAGTACGTCCGCGCAACACACAGACGGTCTGCTGTGCTGATTCCTAAGTCAAGGAGGTCCGTTTTGCCTTCTACCCCCGTTTGAATCACTTCTGTTTCCTATTACTATTTGCCTGCCTACCGCCACTGCATTTTCTCCTTTTTCCTACCCTTGGCTTTGCTGTTTTCTCGCGAGTTCTTCTGTTGTGGCGCCTTAGTTTGCCATATCTTTCGGTCTCCTGGATTTCCTCCTACTGCACTCCTTTTTGTTTTGCTGCGCCTTCGGTACGCCCACCTGTCCATGTTTCGGTTGTGTCTCTTTGGGTGTGTTGTGGTAGGTGCGATCCGCGACTCTGATTTTTAGTCAAACCCGTCATTCACATAAGTCATTTTTGAGATATTCAGATACGCACTTTTAGACGACCTGGTCCGAGTCCCTGGTTCTCGGCCAATCACAGCTATCATAAAACAGTCAATCAATTTCAAGGCCCTCTGACGCCTTCCTCACAGACACTCGGATCATCTTCCCTCGCAGCGTCGAGCGTATCCCCTAGTCCGGCTGTCATCTTCCTTCAACTCATTATCCAATAATTCTGCACAGAATAAAATACTCTCTCCCACTCCCCACTGGCGTCAAAATTCTCAATTTTCTATTCGGAACCGGGCCTGTAACTCGTAGTGGCAAGGCTCCGCCTATGACTCAAGCAGCCGGAATATGCTCACAGCAATCAGGGCGAAAACTGGCACGACCAAGCGTGTCACGAGGTTGACCCCGGTGAGGTATAGATCTTGATGCGAGGTGGCTTACGGACTCGCACATGCTCGACTCATTCAACCACCTGAGTTGACAGAGGTTTTTCAGGCAGAACAACAAGACGGATTCAAGATAACATCAAGCAAACAAAGACTACTGCAGCACGGACCGTGATGATGTTAGAAGCCGTACGATCACAGACACACACATAGGGTTCGGCTTGTGATCAGCTCTAGCACGGACGCCAAAAGAGAGATGCGCTCAAGGCGTTACATGCAAAAGATACTCTGATACATCACGTGAGTCCTATCATACGATCTTCCTCACCCCGCCGCTAGTCTATGCAGGCGAACAAAAGAAGCTGTAATTGTAAAAGCCCCATCAAGAAATTGTAATCTAACTAGCAACCATGGTGGAAACTGGGATTTCATTTACTGATGCGTTAAATCTGCCATCTGATTTGCGTGATCGTCTTCTTTACCTACTACTTGTCACCGGCACACTGTGTCCCCTCCCCTTTGGGGGTAGTCGTCGCTGCAATAGGCAGAGTAATCTTTTTATACTCAGACTGCAGTCATCTAACCACCACCCGGCAAGAACGTTCTCTTACCTCGCATTCGTGAATGCACGGGACAAAAAGGTGACTGGGTTGACAGGAGAGGCGCCTGTTCACGACGATTCCACTTTCTGGGACACTTAAAAGTTACAGATAATGGGGTAAAAACTGATAATCCTGTCGCTGGTAGAGTATTCTAGCTATCCGTTGGTAGTAACATTTTACGAAACCAGTTGTACTAATTCCATCCTACTTTTCCTCCCCCTGCACTTCTCCAGAGCATCGTAAGGCCTGGAAGTTAGACTTTTGTCAAAAGCGAACATGCAGAATACGTGCCCGCACAGCGATACTTCGCCTGCAAAAAGCGCCCTGTTCGGGGCCGAAAGGTTGGCAGAGGCGAGAGAGAGAGAGATGAAAGAGTTAAGAATTCCTGTGGGATAAATTAGGCATTCATGCGCGCGCCCCGGCTTCGGTATAGGGTGTCAGCAAAGAGGGAGCGCGCAAACAGTCGAAATCTGAAAAAAAAACGATACAATCGGCAGTGGCAGTCAGGACGATGGCGCCGATCCAAGCGTCTATTAGCCTCCTTATTAGGGAGTGATGCATATAGTGTGGCAATGATGATAAGGAAGTTTGGCTGCAGCCCGCGAGACTACCCTCACCCCGCCAAGTCGGGCACATTCCGGTCCGTGCAATAAATAGAGGCCAGCCGTGTTGCGGGTGTAAGGTTGCAGACTGGAACTTTCTGTCGGTCCAACACAACTGCGCCTGATTTTGCCAGTGCGCCGATGCAAAGCATACTTTGTCATAAAAAATCCAAGGCGCTTTCAGGCCACACCTACACAACAAAATTGCGGTTCGGGAGGTTGCAAACTGACGGGAGGATTGGGTCGTAATGGCTCTCGCCTAATGTGGCCCTAAAGACGCTATGGTAATTGTAAGGTGCGAGACATTAGAGTGGAGCGCACATTCACGGTGGCTAGCACGTATGTGGCACGCGTAGATGTGTACGTAATAAATCTGATCAGTCCAATTTCCAGTCCTTCCCTTGCAGCGGTGGTGGTCCTAAATAACTAAGAGTGAAGCAGTGGCAGTTAGCACACAATAAGTCTTGGCAATTTTATCCAGTAGCTATTGATCCGTGCAGGGACACAAGTCAGTGAGGAATTGGGGACAAACATTTGGCCGTTTGCTCTGGGTCATGTTGAAAAAGCATCCCACGCACTGCCATAAATTATAGTTTTGGTGCCCAGCTTCACTTAAACCACTTTCGTCCTCCACCGAAAATCAACACAGTAGGCGCTAGTGGGAAGTCAGAAGAAAGGTCACTCAGGACAATAAATCATCAGCACCGAATTGTAGCAGCATTTCATCGTCATGACACGCGATGCCTCCCCCATCAGTGACAGACCGATTATTTTGCGCGCGTGACCTCTCGGACTGCTCAGACGCTGAAATTATCCACTGGGTAATACTAAATGTGGCCGTCCACTTGATAGATTGAGCTTCACTTAAGAGTAAAACGTCCTCCCAGCAGACGAGTAATACACCAGTCAACTTTAATAAAGGCCGCATCAAACTTACTACTGAGATTAGTCAGATGATTTTCTGGGCCCGCAGATCCACCAACCCAGTCGGTCAATGTATTTGCAGCATTACATATACATATAAGTGATCGCCAAACTCTAATGCACTGGCAGATCGGGTTCAAAATTATTCAGGAACTGGGAAACGTTTTCAAAACCTAAATATACACTTTCTTCGTGCATTAAATGCAAAGACAATGTTGTTTTCTACCAAATGAGTAAAAGAAAGCCATTCTTGTGCACGTTTTCTGTAAAATATATGTGAACTTATAGGTTCATCGAAAATCTATACGAAAAATGCATGTCCATTTTTGACCGAGTACGGTGTCTGCAGGAGGTCAAGAAGGAGTGCATACAAAAGCCAACATCCTGCCGAGTCCGAAATGCTATAGGATTATGCTGCATGCTAATCAATATTAAAACCCCGCCTAAATAATCCTTCCTAATAGAAAACGAATTTCAGAATTTCGGCCAACATTTCATGAGATCGGTCACGCACTGTATATAGCGCTGAGAGAAGCGAAGACACGCATAAATGAGAAGAAGAGGCGATCTCGGGAACCATCATTATATTGCCCTGACGTTTCAAAACCAAACAACCCTTCATCGTAGAAGGTGAGTGTTCTGCTGTGCCTCATAGTATTTATAGGTGCTGACGAGTTTGTTACAACGGGTTAACCTCTCGTGAGGGGTCGGAGTTCGGACGCTAGCCGTCATCGCACTTGTCAGCACTGATCTTAGTTCTCGATCTAGGCTGGCAATTTTTTGCGACCCCGCGACCGTCTGTGTTCTCACCTGTCGGATAAGTGACAGTGACGATAACACCGTCGCCGGGTCCGTTTGCGTTACCGCGACCGTCCGTTTTCTCACCTGCCGGACTAGTGGATGACGCGGCTGAAGTGACGTTTGCAACTTCTTCAGCTGCTTGTGTGTCCCCCATGGATCAGGCCGTCTTTGGATTCCTGTCTTTTCGTAGCTCGCGTTTGCCATTTCTTTCACTAAGCTGCGCCCGGAGGACCCGGTAGGCTTCGGAAAGCGCTATACAGTGGTTGATGGAGCTCGCGCCGATGCATCAGGCCTCGATTGTTTTCTTGGCTATGCGGTCATTTTCTCGGCCCAGGATTTCGGCATACTGGTGGGCGAACGTGCGTCCAGAGTTTGCGCAGTGTTCTGCCACCAGAGACAACGTGTCCATCCTCCTTGCTGCCAGCATGTGTTCTCCAACACGGATCTGCAGTTGTTTGCCGGTCTCTCAAATATAGCTCAGTCCGCAGGAGCTGCATTGGATCCGATAGATGGCGTTTGTTGTTTCACCGCATGGCAGGGGGTCGTAGGTCTCATGACTAGATGTCGAATTTTTGACTCTGGCCGATGGCGATGACGATCCCCAGTGGTGTTAGAAGACGAGATACCGCCTCAAGGACGCCGTCAATATAAGAACGCACTCGCCAAATTTTTGACAGTTCTGTCACCGGACTTCACCACATAGAGGACGCTGGAGGACCCACTGAAGAGCCGAATCTTCCGAAGTTATGTCACGCAAGGACAGAACATCGGCGAAACACATGTCCGGGCGTTTATTTAGTTCGTTAACACGAGTTTTTAGCCGTTTGCCTGTCTCTCCGATGTAGTTGGCTTCACAAGAGCTGCATTGGACCCGGTAGATGACAGTTGTTGTCTCAGCTCGTGGCAGGGGGGCCTTCGGTATCATAACTAAACGTCTTCAGCGCCTTTTCATGGCCAACGGAGCCGCAGATCAAGGAGTCAACGCAGCAAAAATTCCGAGAAATACTGAAACAAGCGTCTGCGTCTTATTTGCCCCCTGTAAGTCACTTCCATTCAGGTTGAAATATCATGAAGTTCGAACACGGGTTTTTCGGTTATTGGGCATTAAAGTCAAATGCCGTGATGTTGAGCCATCGGTTGACTGCCCTGTTGGTTGCGATCGGACACGTAAAGTAAACTGAAGATGAGGTTTCCCCTGTTCGATTGTAGAGCAGAGCATGCTCGCTCGGTTCGGCCTGCGTGTATTGGGTAGTGCTTAAAGTGAGCGTGTACGCCTTCAAGAAAGACAAATGCAAGAGTTTTATGGTCCATAAAGGCACGAGCGCTCCTTTACTCAATACTCATCTCCCACCTTCCCGATTTGACTGTTAAGCATGCAACAAGTTTGGAAAATCAGCTCGGATAGTCGATGGCGTGCAATGAGTAAGAATGTCGATTTAGAAATATACGAGGTATAAGAATGTCATTCCCTTACAAGTAACGCACGAAGCGTGCTTCAATGTTTCAAACCGAAAAGGGATATTGTAATTAACCGCGATCAGTGAGTGGCGTGAACACCTTGTGCCTCGAAACCATGTGAACGTACAGAGAGTCTGGCTTACTTTTAAATATAGTGAGTCGCCGCCGATGGTTACTTGTAACTTGCAAACAGAAGACTTCAGAGGGAGAGAATTACGTGGGCTTACGCGGAGAATTCGGGGAACATCAAATTTGTCCGACAGCACGTCAGCGTTCCTGTGAACAATCCTGCAGAGGAGTGATGTGAGCGGGCGATTGAAGAGCAACCAGTCCAGAGGTCTTTCCAGACTCCGTGACGACTCGCCCAGCTTCCATAGCATTGAAATGCACATTCCAGCCTGGAGGGGACACTTCTTGTCGCCGTTTTCCATCTTTGGGGCCAGCTTCAAGTCGTTGGCCTCCGAGAGCGCCTCTTCACCGAAGGAGGAGATGTAGTTGAAGAGAATGAGTCTAGATGTAATCAGGCAAAGTATAAGTTATTAACATAGATGGATCGATAAAACAATACGGAGCGAGTCAGTTCCGTAAGAACGATCGGTGAGCGTCCCTACCATTGTATATTCCCGATCGAAACCGACAGGGCGACGGGCTCGTGGCCCAGTAGTTAGAGGCGTGAACTTCTAACTAACGGATCGCGAGTTCGAGCCTCGGGTGTTCCACACTTCGGGGTTGGGTAATGGCTGGCTGACGACCGACTAATAAGTACCAGTTAGTAACGTGGATGGATAGACAAAACAATACGGAACGAGTGAGTTCCGTAAGAAGGATCGGTGAGCGTCCGCTACCATTGTATATTCCCGATCGAAATCGAGAGGGCAACGGGCTCGTGGCTCAGACATGGCCATTACAGTCTCCCTTGTCTTTGTCGGTAATAACATACTGCCTATATGATGCGCCGCTGTGCGGCTGCTGGTTGGGCTCGAGGGAGGGCCCGTAAGCCACAACGGAACGAGTGTGTTCCGTAAGAAGGATTGGTGAGCGCCGCCTACCAAAGCAACACTTATGGGTTAGGAGTCAAACGCAGACATTCACCGTGTAGCGGTTAGTGTGGCTCTTACACCCACGACGCGAAGCTGCGCACGAGCAAGGATATTCATACGCTTAAAAGGTGGAAACATATAATTACCAGTTGGCAAGACGGCGTAAGGGGGAGATGTGGAAGAAGGGGAAGAAAGCGAGAAGGGAAAATTGGAAAAGAGAAACAAGGGCAAGAAAAACGCAAAAAACAAGGGAGGGGGCAAGAAAATAGGCCTACGACGCTACTGACAAGCCATTGAGGATGGTCTACAGAAAACTTTCAAGTCTTAGTTGTTAACCCTTGACTAGTAGCCTCAAATGTTGGAGCTCCTATAGACTACTTTCTATGTGCTGCATGAGTTACCATACTGACAGCTCAGACACGACTGTTTCATCGATATTCTGCCGCTGAGTGAAACAGCTGCAAAGGGTTCGGCTAATCACTAGGGTTCCCAGCCTTCGTCGTGGGTTGACTGGTAGGTACGTCAGTTTCGAAATTTTAGCTTTTTCAATTTCTTCAGAAATTAACGCGTTAATGTGGGGTAGGTCGGGTGAAGCTTAATAGGAATATTTGGGCCGAAATCCATCAGCTGCAGTGGGATAACCTCGTAAAATTTACCAACTGCCAATAGGCCACCAGTAATATACAAACATTGCATAATTCACCGTAGTGACAGCAACGGTACTGGTTTGCGAACGTCGTGTTCAACGAAATCGCGAAATATCAAAACAAACCAGATTGCTGACGGCTTGGCAACAAGAAGTTTAACTCTTTTATGACGTTATGCGATGGTCTTGTTTCATTGGTGACATAATAATAATTTGTGTATCAAAAGAGTTTCGAAAGATGCATCCATAAGACAACTAGTTAAAAAAATAACAGCATAGTCTATCAGACTGCAGACCAGTGCAAATCCAAACTCTCCTTGATCCCCACATGCATGGAAGCATGACGGCTCTTTGTTGAACTAATGCCGCAGTGGTGAGGGGAAAATGTCGAGGCGAAGGTTCGACTTCGCCAATTGGACGAGACATTCGCAGTCGTGAAGAGAAGGGCTGGAAAACGTCATCCAATGCGGAAGTCTTCCGGTCGACAAAATCTAACCACGAAAAGGTCTCATGCGAACATTTTCGACGTCTTGCTGTAAGCATGTAAACAAGGAAAGACGTAATTCTAACTATAGATGGTTGTGAAGAATTTAGTTCTAGAATCTCTCCCATCTGCTTCACCCAAATGAGGAAAGGAAAATCCTCCTGTCAGCAAAATCAATTCCTTCGGAAGACTTTTCCGCTGATCTTTGAAGGAATGAAGTGTGAGGGACAGATCGGCGATACAAGTCCAGGGAATAGGAAATGAGCTTCGACAGAAGCTGCACTGGAGCCGCCACCGAGAAAGCAAGGATGGAACCAGTACGTACCAACACATCGTGAATAAAAGAAACATCCCAATGTGATGGTGGAATTCACGTGGCACAAACCCACACAAGGCAGCGTATTTTCGAGAAGCCCACGCTCCAAACAGTGGACTGACAAGAACGTTCGTTTTATACTAGAGCGGACTTTAGTTGCAGTTCCAGACGGAGGGAGGGGTTCGCACCGACCGCAGCACCCAGTAGAAGATCCTGTAACTACGTCCCGAGAATATGGAAATCCCATGAAGCCGTACATCTTGCAATTACTCGACTCTGAACAAGACTGTGTGTGTGTGTGTAGCTCGTCAGGTAATTTTTTAAAAGGAAACGAATTCATCCTGAACAGAGGGATTGAAAGGTCACTTACGCGCCCAGGGAGATACCGACGGCAGTGAGCGGTGCACGGGGATAACGCCTGTGAATAAGTGAGATGACCTCGGAGACGTCTTCCGTGTCAGAAGCCGAGTAGGTTCGAGGAGTCTGTGTGCGAAAAAAATGCCAATAAAATACGCACCAGGCCTAATGTCACCATTTTTTCCTATCCCACAGAGAGGTAAAGTTGTGGCACCGGTGATAGACATAGTTCCGTTAAATACTGGTAAATCCGTTTTAATGGGACTCGTGTCTCCAAAATGTTCAAGGTCTGGAGAGGGCGCACTTCGAGAAATTTGTCATGGTAGTCGTGTGCCGTAGACAAAAAAATGATTTACTTGTCTCTTATTCGATAGATAGAGGGCGAGAGAATGAAAGAGAGGGAGACAGAGAAAAAACGTGTTATATACAGGAGATTTCTGAACATACAAAGCCTCTTGGGCAATCTCGATCGAAATGGCACTGGTCTGCAATATGAGGTGCCCGGTCACGGATACCAACAGAACACTCTCTTCGCAAGGAAACGGAAAAGCGTTAAGAGTCAAGAATGAGGGAAGACCGATTAGTTCGCATGACTGTCCGACGTTGATCAGTAGGTGCAAGTAAGGTGCATGAGTTTCGCTAATGCCAAAAGTCCGTCTCGTTAGTCATTCGATTTAGATTTGCACAAAGTCTCCTATAATTAGCACTGATAATGACAAAGAGGAAGGCCAGAAAAATGCGAAGATAGTCGGAGTCAGCAATCTGTGAAGATTGTCTGCCGAACAAACGACTGCACCATCATCCGCCCATAGCAGTGGGAATAGCATCCCTGAGAACTATCGGGGACACAACATTGAAAAGGCCCTCCGCACCTCACATCAGAAAGCCAGGGCCTGTTCCAAGAGCACCCATTTAGAATTCTAAGTGACGTGCAATTTAGTTTAGACTGATCAATCTCAACTTGCCGATCTTGAGCTAACCCTATGCAATAAATCGGCATAGACGCGGCTTAGTAATCACAGTGAGGTTAAAAGCTGCTGACCATCGTTTATACGGTCACAGTAAAAATACTCGCCATGTAAGTGGGCAGTTCTATCTATGTGCGAATCACATTTCTACAGACGTAGCAGGAAAGGAGTTCAGTTGTGCATTACAACATTCCTTTGATAAATTATTTGCACACTTTGATAGTTCCATGACGACTGGGGCATACAAGAGCCGGTTATTTAAGCAGGAGGCAAAATAAGAGTCCAGTAGCGTGATCAGATGGCAGAGAAATGTGTTGTGTGTCCTTGTGTGTGTTATACGGAAAGTCCCCTGCATGTTGGCACAAACGGCAACCATGTACTGCGTTTTACCCAGCTAAGTTGTCCTATAATCATGCATAATGTGCTCAAACTGGAAAGGACTGAAAGAGAGCGTCGAGACACATCAGGTCAGCAAAGTAATTGCCAAGAAAAATTGACGATCGTGCATATTCCTCGCGTTAAAGACCGTCTGAAGTTATGTTAAACTAGGAATAGCAACAACCTTGAGTCACTCTCCCACTACTTTCAAAGCGTTTGGCGGTTTACCTCACCGCGCTTCGAGGAGCATACTTTAAATGATTGAGATTCTGTCCGGTGGTCGTGCAAGTTACTGTAATTATGGCGATGACTACGATACAGTAGCAGCAGCAGCTGGTGGCGGTGGTGGTGGTGGTGGTGGTGGTGGTGGTGGTGGTGGTGGAAGTGAGAGGAGGAAGAAGACTGTGAATGGGGATGACGAAGGCAATCGCTCTTAGCTCTCTGCCACAAAAGGCAATGAGCTATATGTGACAGAAGACCTAAGAACCAACCAAGCAGATTTCGTAATTCCTTCTGTAAGCAAGTAGGTGAAAATTCAGTGCACTATTCTTTATCCGAAGTAGGTGCGGCTGCAGATCTGTACACCGCTGTTGATACTCAGAACTTTATCCAAACTAAAAGAATGAAAGGATTGTGCGCTACTTACTCTCCTACGGTTTGAATAACAGAGGTCATCCAGGGTAGGTTTCTGACTGGTTAACGCAATTAGTTAGCCGAAAATACCATCACGGCCGCCCCGGCTTTCGTCGGTATTTTCGACTTAGTACTTCCCACTCTGTGGTTATTTAGATGGAACTCAAACACCACAAGTGAATTAGCATGTGGCCTGCTGAAAGTAGATCGGTGAATACCCTTACACGCGAATTAATATCCTGGATGGCAGACGACAGGACGAGCCCGTGGCTTAATATTCGGGCGTTTGACTAAAAGCACGTTGACCAGCGAGTCCGCCTATTAGCACAAACTACAGCCGACAACAGAGTCTTTTGTAAGATACGCTTAAAAAGTTAAATGTTTGCACATTTGTCGGGCAATCTGGGTGTCTGGCATCGACAATTTACAGAATGGAGTTGATTACCTTCTCGAAGAATTTATCTTAATTAAACATTTATATGCCATATTTACCAATGCTGCCACACCGTCAGCAGCTACAATTCACCGAAAAACCAAAAACAGAGGTATTAGAATAAACAAAGGATAAGCCGATGTCAAAAGACGGCCGCCTAGGATTACGTTAACTAATTAATTCTTGGTTCTCGAATCGGTTGACAGGTTAAACCACACGATACTTCAGCTCAAAATCGACTACTAGTCTGTGACAAAACATTATGGTCGACAGATGGAACTCAGGATGAAAAAGACTGACCTTCAACTTCTGCTCACAGGTCCCGCGATTATTTAGGACAACACATCTAAAGGCAGTAAAATAGAAGAATGAACTCGCGAGCAAAAGGAGACAAAAATAAGTATACTTCCGTAGCCGACAGGTAAAGTAGTACAGTATATGTCATCAGGTAGCTACGTAAATCACAAGCGCGAATGCGGCAGCTATGACTATAAGCGAAACTTCAATATAGGGTCGCAGCTGTTTTGTTTGCGTCGACCAAATTGTTCATTATGTCAAAAACATCCGTCAATTTTTGCCTTAATCTTTAAAATGACTTGAATGACTAGCTATTCACTAACAAAGGAATCTGAAAAATTGCGACTCCGCAAAAAACCATTCCAGGTTTTTAAGAAAAGACTGAACTGCCACTCACCAATTTGTGCAGGTACCTTCTAACTATTGTCGATATATTTAGAATTGCGCCCACACTCAACCTGAGAATGTGAGACCAACTCAAATGCTGGCCTTGCCGCGAAACGGGGGGCGGTAGAAATGCGCATCGGCACTAATAAATTAGCATTTACAGGTGGCTACCAAGCAACAAAAGTTCATTGCCTGACTTAAGGACGCGTGAAAAATCACCATGAACCCCCGCTTCCTGTAAACAGGTTTCGTACGGTTTCATATCAAATATTGGTGATAAATCTGATACACATACCTCCCTCGTCGCAGCGAGGTTTTGCAAAAAAAGTTAGTCTAAAGCAACAAAAGTTACTCCTTCACTTTAAGGCTTGACAGGCACAATGACCCTAACGACCCAGAATCCGCAAGTTGACACGGTCTGCATGCAAATCTTGGCGAAGCTTAAATGATCGTAAATAAAAGTAATGACGCAGAGGCTCGCGTGTTCCTTCAAAGCAGTCACACTTTCCTTGTCAGCGGGCACTACTAAATTTCGCATAAGTCACATGCGAGGTAAAGCGCTAGACCGGAAAAATCCATACATGGCATGTTCTGAACAAGACGGCCGTCGGAACATTCACGTAGTTAGTTTTAGAGGAACGTCGTAATTTCATGCGAAAGTCGAAGAGGGAATAAATTAATAAGGACTGACGTTCTAAGCGTATCCAATTAGACACAGTCATGTGCATGCATTAGCCTCTGGGCTTGTGCACAGATTTGTACATATTCTGGTCATACTGGTACGTAGCACGCGTCTACTAGGCTGCGCAGGGCTTGTACGTGGTCATTATATCGGTCGTTCTTGCATACGGTACACTGTAGGTTGACTTTCGTGCTATGCAAGTCACTGCACCAATTTTAATTTTCAGTCAGTCTACTGCCTCGGACAGTGTACGGGTGCATGTGGGGAAAGAGGAAAAGAGTCCGATACTGAGGAATTCATTCTCATGGCCAATCAGAACATGTCTCCCTACAATAGTTCGGAAGCGTTTGAATCTACTACAACGCGTTAAATGTTGCGTCCATGAAGGCAACCGGTGAAAGACGATATATCCAAGGCTGAGGGATGGGCTACACTGACTACTTTCTCGTTTACATGATCGAAAACGCCTGATTGAAGCTGGACACGTTTAAGGATAGGAACCAGGTGGTGCCCGGTAATCGTGGATGGGCCACGTAACTCTAGCAGCCGACGCGTCGCCCACGGAGGACGGCTGAGTTAGAATGTGGAAGACTCAAAGTAAGTCAGTATAAGTAAGCACGTTCATGTTTAAGTGCTGGTTTTGCCCTTTTTATGTGCGGCGGACTTCGTCCTTTGCTGCGGTCAAACTTATCTGCTGGGCGCCCTTTTATGGTTATTTTCTATTTGTGTGCTCTATTTAGGGCTGTTAGCCAATGACTGGGCTTTTCTGATTGTCAAGAAGTTTTTGCTGCTGCATTTACCAATGATTTATGCTTGTACTCCATATTCACTTCCCGTGTTCTCTTTGCGACGCTGTAAATAATCGCGCCTTGCCCAAATGTTTTTCGCCTCCATCCGCGCCCCCTTTTTTAAAAGCCCACTAAAGTGTTCCAGGGATTCAACGTCATCCTAGATTCTGCTAGAGAAACGCCGTATTATGCAGAAGACTGTGCAATCAGACAAGAAGCCACAATGTAGAGGTGAACCACCTTGACCTTTCTACATCCAGCCGCAGATTGTTTTCAAATATTTTATTTGTCGGATCGTAGCAAAAAGTCGCTATTAATGGCTTAACCTACGAAAAGTGAGAATGATCTTGAAGGAAAACAAAAGATACTCAATAAATTATTTGAAGTAAACGTTTGGAACGAAGGTCCCATCGGTAAAGATTGAGGCTATAGCCTCAACTATAATTTGTCTATGTTTGAAGATGATATACACTGGGGTTCTGTTGAAACAATATGTTCTGTCGTAAATCAACGAACCGGTATCCTTGCTGTGCGATGCTTCGGACAATTGTAGCAATATAATGGCTACACGCACAGCCCGTGAGGCCAGGTAGAATTATCGCAATTGGACAGGATTCATCAACATTTGGCGCGTCTGAATACCAGGACAACTTCACCTCACCGCCATCTGAAAAGGAAACCATTTCTCTGGCCGCATGTTACATTGATAAGACTTGCACTTACTCTTCGTACTTTAGCTTTGGAACCCTCTTGAATAATGGGCGAAGTAACGTCTGCATGCGACCCGTAAAGCCCCAAATAAACGGTGTGTACACTTCTCTGACGGACTCCATGTGCTTTGTGAAAAAATATGACATTTTTGACGGACGTGCGTACACCTTTGGGCGCTAAATAGGTCAGTAGGCATGTTCTTCAATTACCGATCGGGCACTAACAAGATAGTAGACTGCATAGATACCAAGGACGAAAGGAATGATAACTCGCGATGACAAATCCTCGAAATGAGGTGATGACAACAAAGGCAGAACTGAATAGTCAGTCACGGTCCCCATTTAGGCTACGGCAGCATTCACCATCGAAAAGGATATGTGACCGCACACTGAATTTAAAACGGTGACTTTCCAGGGATGCTGCCAAATTGAAGGTCAGGGTTCAGACATATCACAAATCTCAGTTTTCATATATTGTAATCGGTGGACCTCCGTATAATCAAATCCTTAAAACTTTTAAACAGTACAATATCTTTTGGCTAGAATAAGCGCTCAGATTAAGATAAAGCTCCAAAACTTTTGCGCCTAGAGTCAGTTTTGAATAATGCTAGTTGGGGACAGGACAAATTTCGGAACAGATAACAACTGCTAGGATTATTACATAGAAGAAGGCAAACATTGCACCAAAAAACGCCATGGAAGAATATGTAGAACATAACCCTTAGTTGAAACCTTTGGGGACAGAGAGAAAGGCTTTAAGAGGACAAAGACAATCCACTCATTAAAATTGCGCTATGCACATGACTGTTAAATAACTTGTTACTGCCGCTTAACATTTAAAGTCCGAATGGACAGTGCACCCCTTTCAGTCCCTCTTGACCTCTGCGTATTATTTTCGAATTTCCTAATGATAAATGTGTAGGTGTGATGATTATCTCTTGTCAGACCGATTTACACCAGCATGCAGATGCATGCACACTTATAAAACTGGTGTGTTTTGCAGAGATTAAAACTCAGACTATTGTGGAAAGGAATATGAGTGCTTCGGTCTGGCAACACTTGCAACCATTGTTCTTTTTACCTTGATTACAAATTTCATTCTTCCCCCTAGTTGAGTCTAAGATATACTTCGGAGTCCACTTACGAGCTTTGTTATACTGTACGAAACTTTGTTTAAAATAACCCGTGCGTTCACATACTGTGGGGTCTACGCTTTTGGATATTATTCACGATGCGTTAAGTATATGCTGTGTGTTTAGCGCGCGTGTTTTACCAGATGAGACTCCGAATTTATCCTCAAATAATTGCATATCTTAACGCGCCTCCACAGCATATCATAGTCTTCGCTGCGTCATTGACTTTTTGACATCTGCTGTTACTCCCAAATACACAGCCGATCATCTATCGTTCGAAAAGACCCAACGGTCAAATTTTACTCCTTAGGGCATATGAATATGTGTAATGCCCTCCCAAGTTTTAATCGAGAATGTGGAACCCTAACAAAATTTAAAATAGCTACTATGAAATTCCTCTCAAATAGTAATACGCATTTGTTTTGAATAGCATATGAATTTTTCTGTCCATTATTTGATATAGAATTTGGTCCAACAGTGCTCTGATGATGTCAGCCAATCGAATAGCACGAAAACATAACTCTGGAAAACAATAAAATTAAGTATAGGCAGCATCATTTTCAAGCGTACAATAAACATAAATATCCATTCAATTCTCTCCAACTTGTTTCCGCCAGATAATTTAGGAGACGCTAATTAGCCCTTTAGCAACTAATATTCATATGTCTTTCGACAAATTCCTTTATATTACTTGTGCGTACGGCCACATTGAGATCATACTAAACTTATGTAACACTATATTAGATCATATTAAACAGTCGGCCAATTTTTCTATAATGCCGTATTATCAGGAACCGTATGGCACCTGATTTAATGCCATTTTGGTATCTTTGATTTCGTTTTACTCCTTAATGTCCCGAGCCTCACCCCCAGTCGCCTCAAAAGCCAGCGTCAACAATAAGATGATGTTAGTTCGCTACTACTAATATTTAAGTAACATCTGTCTATGCAATTTGTTAATAACTGAAGCGCGACGCACCATTACTCGCATTCACCAAGATGCTTGTAGACTACAAATCACATTGCTTTTCCCGCACCTTAAATGTGCTTTAAATATCTATTGTAGTAATCCCTAAACCGAGTTCATGTGTCTTCAACCACTGTTAATGCATGATATACTGGACTCATCTGTATAGCTTTTAACTTTGGTCTTGTATTTCTTTTATGTTAATTCCTTTCCACTTTTGCATATATCTCCTCTGCGCGTAACAAGTAGGGATTTCAAAGGTACACAACTTCATCCTCTCAAATAAACTGAACTGAACAATTGACGCAATGTTTTCCAGTTTCTGGTCCAGACAACTATGATAAAACTTCTGGGAGAGACAAACGAACGACACGACAAGCCCTAAGCAACTGACCAATAAAACTGACAACCGACAACTGGCAGTAACCATAATTTGATCAAACAGAAGATAATTTCAAC
Source organism: Spirometra erinaceieuropaei (assembly GCA_902702965.1). Lineage (NCBI taxonomy): Eukaryota > Metazoa > Platyhelminthes > Cestoda > Diphyllobothriidea > Diphyllobothriidae > Spirometra > Spirometra erinaceieuropaei. Next base: position 1,053,724 of record CACRXP010000157.1, read on the forward strand.
ATCAGGCCGATGTCAAAGTTCCTCAAGTTCCAAGAAAGGATGCATATTCATGACCGCAAAAACTACCATGCTCCAAGCTTCAATTCCTGTATTGTATATGTCGTTCTATTTTCTAACTTCTATTTTTATTTTGTCTTGGAACGCAAGTTTTTTTTTCACTTTAAGCAAACTCCACTTCGCGCTTTATCCAGGAAGAAAACCCACAAAATAAAGGAAATCAAAGTGCGGTTCAAAGGGATGAGTTTGATTTAGGTATGTTCTTGTTTTCGAAGGAGACTGACAGCGCCCAAGAGGTTGTTCAATGAACCCATTTTATTCTAATTCTATTCTATCGTCTGCCTCTACAGGCAGAAACAAAACTTCAAACTCTGTGATAACCAGGGAACAATTTCGCTGGTCAACATTACAGGCAAGGTCTAAGCTCAAATCCCTATCCATCGTCTCAATGACCATCTGGATTACGGACATCTTCAGAGAGCCGATGTGGCTGCCGACGACACCGAGAACCACTGACATAATCTCCATTGAGGAAGTTTCAAAATGAATATTTACGTCTCTCGTAAACCGGCGATAAATTCGAACACCGAAACCCCAAAGCTAGCCCGACCTCTGTCCTGCTGCAAGCCCCATGTTAAGTATTTACGATCTCCATCTCACTAACAAACTGAAAAAGTACAAAACTTTCATTTTGGAAACGCTGCTGTGTGAAGCGAAGACCCGGGCAGTTCACGAGAAGTAAATGAGAAAGCTCAAGTATATCCAGCTCAGCTGCCTCCCTATAACGCTGAAAAGAAATGGAAAGACAGAATTTCATATACGGAGGTCGCGGAATGAACTAGAATCCTTAGTATCCACGTCCTGTTGAGGCAAACACAATTGTGCTAGAGTGACCACCTTATGAGGGCGAATGGCGAGTACCTGCCCAATCCAGTCTTCTGCAGCCATGTCGCCGGGGAGCTCGATGTCATTAAGGCCATGGAGACGCTACACGGACATCTCGAAGAATTCTCTCGTGTATATAAAAATCTGCCCAGGGACCTGGGATGTCTTCGCCTTGGATCAACCCAAACTGGAGAAGAACCGTGAAGACAAGAACAGCAATCTACGAAATCAGTCGGATCGCTACTTTTCGCAGGCTTTAAGCGCCTGCGATCCATAACGCCAGCACCAAACCCCTTCCAACAAACTTACGATAACAAAAAGCATTCAGCGAGTGGACTGACATCGGTAGAAGGGCGCTCAGCGATCTTTCTTACGGAACTTACTCGTTTCGCTGTGCCTCTACGGGCTCTCTCTCTCGAACACAACCGGCAGCCGCACAGCGGTGCATGATATAGGCAGCATGTTATTACCGACAAAGACAAGGGAGACTGGAATGGGAATTTCCGTCTTATTAGCCATCGTCAGTCAGTCATACTCAATACCGAAGTGCGGATCAGGTCACGACTTCGAGCCCTAGGCGCTTCACACTTCGGGATTTCATATGACTTGCTGACGACGGCTCATCTGCCAGAAATGGTGTTTCAGCCTCCCTTGTCTCTGATCAGAGGAGAAAGAAGCGATCTCTGGAACAAGGGCTTTATTCGCTCGACGTTTCGGATTGATATTTGAACTCACCATTAGAGACAGTGGCAGAAAAGGGTGACTCGTGCACAGAAATTTGCAGTATTTGTAAGATGCAGTCGCTATGCTACTGCATCCCTAGAGCAACTAACCGCGCTCCCCTTCATCAACGATTGTTGCCCGGTGAGGCTTTAACTGCTTGATGGCACGCATGAAAGTTGTTAATTGCTGAAATGTCAGCACCCTTGTTGGATGCTGGCGTAATGATTACTCGGCCATCTAACTCACCGGCTTGTGCACACCCCGAGTGGTCAACTACTTTGGCCAGCCAATGCCTCAGCACGGAATATGGAATGCTCATGTCGTTACACTTGTTGATAGATTTAGGTCCCTTGAACTCGCGGCTCACGCGATTATCCCTTCTCGCGAGAATTTCGACCTCATAGAACTTGAGTGTGTGACCGGGTCTTGTCGAATGGGCTGCGACCTGAGAGTTGGCGTCATTTCTCCGTCCCGCTGCCGAGTGTTCGGCAATTCGCGTTCGAAGCAGTCTTTCGGTTTCTCCGACGTAGTTATTTTGTCCACAACTGTACGAGATCCGGTAAACGACTCCAGATGTTTCCTGCGCGGCAGTGGGTCTTTTGGTCTCATTATCTGACGCCGCATGGTGGCGTGCGGCCTGTGTGCAACTCCAACCCCAAGTGGTGCAAGAAGACGACTAACGGCCTCAGAGACGTTCATGATGTATGGGATCGCTTGTCAGAATTTGGGGTCGGCGCGACTTCGTCGCTCGTCTCGTCTGCGCATGCGCCGGTTGACGGAGTTGCGCGGGTAACCATTTTCTCTGAAAACCCGTCGAAGATATTGGGATTCGGCAGCATCCGAGAAAACGTTGTTGAGACGTTCTTTGAACGTTAACACCTGATCGCGTTCGATGACGACGAAGGTATCGTCCATATACCGAGCACAGAAATTCGGTCTGTGGTGTAGGAAGAACAGCGACTCTTACCGCCGTAGGGCCGCCTCGGCGATGAATCTCGAAATCTGCGAGCTCATTGGTGTTCCCTTCACTTGCTCGTATCTTGTTCCGTCAAACGTTAAGTACATCCTGAGACAGAACTTTAGGAATTGTAGGACTTGGGCACGTCATCTAACGGGTTACCTTACACCTCAGCCCCACTGATGGCACTCAACACCTTTATGTCGTTAAAAAACCCCGACATGCCACAATTCCATTATATTACTCATTTATCTACCTATACCGAGAATAAATTAGGCTCACTACTGAATTCCAGAAAGCGTCACTCGCGAGCTTTGCAGGAGTACATTTCACCCGAAAGTCTGAAACAGAGACTTCATCCGCAAGGCATCACGTTCCTTGATGATGAAAAAATATGCGTTTAAGCCAATTTTCCTGGCAAAGCGAGGACTTGCTATTGAACTCTGACAAACTGAAAGTTTGATTAAGAGCACAACTGACAAACTTCTGCACACGAAAACAATCATTAAATTGTCATCCCGCATCAGAACACGCGCATGCACTGCACACTCGATCACGACATAGCTCGTTTTAATAGCACCTGTTCGGCCGTCGATTACGACAATGCCCACCGTGTGCTATACAGCAAGGTGCAGCAGGCACGGTGGCTTGCGCGTGAATTAGTTTATAGAGATAATACAGTAAGTGGGCTAACTCACGAAATTTCAACAGAAGTTCCGAAATGCGTTTTCGTTTTGAAAAGCTACACTAGGTAGCGTTTTAAAACCAATCATCATGCAGCTTACTTCTATAATAATTCAGTTGCCAGAGGACATCGGCTTTCGAACAAATTTCTTTCCGCCTGCATCCAAAAACCACACTCCGTAAAAAATGACTACTTATGAAGCGAGCACTTTTTCATTGATTTTCGATGTCCTTAAAGATTCCATTTTATTTCATAGAAGACATGCATAAAAATATTCATTGTTTTTCTGATTCAGTAGAAAAATAGGTCTTCTTGCACTCTTATACTCGAAAGAATGATGTAATTGGTTTTGTAGAACTTTTCCGATTCCCGAATAATTTTGAACCCGACCTGCCGTCACACGTGCATTCAGGGTTTCAAAACTACAAGCCGTATAATTTCCGCGTACGGAAAACCAAACATTTCTCTACCGTATTAAGAGGAGAGCATATGCGTTTCATAAGATTAAGCAGTGGATCTGAACCACATTGTCACCTTCACAAGCCACATTGCTAAATGCAAAGTCATGACGATTTATGAAGGGCCACTTCACGGTATTAAAAAAAAATTACAATTAGAAACCTTTTTTTAAACGGAAGTATACCCTTCCTTTGAGTATGTAATTGGAGGACGAAGCAATTTCCCATGAAATGAGCAAACGTATGAATATTTTTGTGCATGTTTTCTATGCGATATAGTTGAATCTTTAAGGGCATCGAAAATCAATGAACAACCGCATGCTACTTAAGTAGTCCTTTTTGTCGAGTGTTGTTTGTAGATGCAGTCCGAAAGACGTCTGTCTGAAAGCCGGCGTTTTCGGGTAACTAAATTATTATAGAATTATGCTGCAGGCTGACCAGTTTCACAACCCAACTTAATTAATCTTTTCGAAACGGAAACGCATTTCGGAATTTCTGTTGAGATTTCATGAGTTTGGCCACCTACTGCAGATTTGCGCAACATCTAGAGCACTCTCTCTCGCCCCCCCCCCCCAACCTGGACCTGGTGTCAAGACAGAGTCAAGAAGACCAGATGCAGGGGTGATGCAGTTGAGTAGCACTTGCACCCACTGAGGTCACACGTCCGCCACGTTTTAAGGTTGTTTTTTTAATCTGTTCGGATGCGCGTGAGTGGCAGGTGAGAGCCAGTGGCTTTACACAATGTCATTCTTAACTTTTAGTCGGCCATCGGGCTTGGACAGGAGACGTAGGGGCTTGTTCTCACGACGTTCCTGACCGCCCCACCGCGAGGATAGGACACACCCTACACTCTAATGATGCGATATCATTCTAGACTAGGCAGGCCTCTAAATGGAAAGTAAACTCCATCCTAACTAGGACCGAGGCTCACGCAAAATAATCTTACTGGGCCTTTCATGGTCTTTATGATTATAAATTAAGACCGGCTGATGTGCATTAAAATGTCAGATTGTGCGCGGCGTGTCCAGATGCTCACGAATGCCTCCGATATATCTAAACTTGCCTTTGTTACCAGAAAAGTGTTGACTGTCTGAAGTACTTGTTGTGTAAGTTTGCTTCACTACTAAAAAATTCGGGCAGAGTTCACTCTCGCGGTCAACTCGCAGACCGTTTGGAACTACCCGTACTCTCGCTTTTAAGTAGTCTGAGCATCGCGTATTCCAGTCCACTGTTCGACCTTTTTGGTTTTCGAAATGTGTAAAAATCTTCGTGCAGCAGCTGGCGTAAAAGCGAGACATTAAATTAAAAGTTCGGTCCGTATCAGGTTCTCGGTAATTTTACTTCATCTACATTGTTTCGAAAAAGTACAATGGGACGTTGTCGCCTAACGTCGTAGTTACGACTCATCTGCACTGCATTTAGTAGATCCTTGAGCGTATTTAGGTAATATCAAAGTGCGGACAGTGAGCGGGGTTTCATTTTAAGCATTTATTCCACATTGGGAAACTTGTTTAAAAGCATGAAGAAAGTGGTTGTTTAGAAAACGAAGACAAGTGACAAAGACAATATAATTGTAATCCGCAAAACAGATGCTAACAGTGAGAGGGGATATTAGGCTGGCGTTTCTAGCTTATTTTACATCAGCAGCAAGTTATGCTTCAAGCTCAGGTCTGGGTAGAACGGGGTTCCAAGCAGCAAGTCTTAGTCGACAAAATTAAAACGCAACCAGAAGGCCGCGGATTCGTCGTCCTGTGTGTTACGATTTACAGTGAGGAAAGAAACTGAATGGTTGCTGGCCTATCGACTACGATAAAGAAGACGCATGTAGCTCTATTTTCGATTGATCAATGAGAACATTGCCTAAACATGACTGAAATACTCAGTAGCCTAAGATGCCCTCGTCTGATTTCAGACTTCCACCGGCTTGGGCTTCGGAAATGAGAATTCGGCAGTAACAAAAAGGTCATGCATTTTAAATTAAGGCTCCCTCGTTCTCGTTGGTAGTCCATTCATGCATTAAAAACATAGCTGTCTCGCTAGTTCTTTTTTTTTAAGAAAGGCATGTTTCTTCCCAAGCCTGCAAAATCCTTCTCAGAAAAGAAATTCCGTTAGAATGCACCTACGGACCTCGTCAATGTAACTTGCATGGAGTATGGAGTCAGCTTTTCAACTAATTTGGTTGCTTGTTTCTGTACGACGGCCGGTGAGAGCTCTGACTGGGATCCAAAGTTAAAAGAAAGAGCAACCCTTTTTATGAAACTAGATCTGTATCATTGATCGTACAGGAGATGTCATTTTGCCTCTCTTTACTAGGACGAACAGCGGTTATCCTAACAAAAGTAGGTCATTAGGTATGTATGATGGCTCGTAACATGAAAATTTTATGAGCTCTCACGATAACTTTATGAAAGTTAAAACAACTATGAAATGTTAAAGTAAAAAAGCACTTCGCAGAAGTAAAACACTAACAGGTTATTTCGCAGATTTCTGGATACTTTTGCGTCCTTCATTAAAGACTGATGGTAGCGGAATATCACAAATCATCGAGGTGTAGATGTCACCTTTCTCACAATTTCCGAGTCAAGATCACTTTTCAACTTCCAAACCCATTTGGTTCGTCTAGTGCATTTGCCTTTCCCTCGTGGCCTACAGGCAAAATGAGGAAAAATATGCGTCTTATGTGACAGGCATGCAAATCCTGATTTCCGCCCCCTGTCCTGATGCGTATTTTTCAATCAGTAAGTCCTTTCATTTCTTGTTTTTCACCGCCTGTCGCCCTACCACGCATCCCTTCATTGCCCTGGCGATGAGTAATTGAAGACATTCGTTTGCCGACTTTGCTGGAATGTTTATGTGGGTATCATCTAAGAATAGTCAGTCGTCAGTATGACTTTAATGTCATTTTGCGCGCTCAAAGCGGAGCTATTGCCTTAAACCGGTAGATCACACGGAAGGAAATTTTAGGATGAGTAAGACACCCACCCATTCGCCGTTTTGAGGTGATTACATTAATTTTTCAGCCAATAAGGCCGCAAGGTCAGCTGCATGTAACTTGGTACCTATGATTTATCCGACTTTTACTCGATGTTTCGTTTCATATGCACACCGTTAAAATCCCCTAGAGCCCGAGGACAGATTCAGGGACTTGTGATTCACCCAAAAACTCACCATGACGCGTTGCGGTTACGGTAAGGTTACCTTGCCTCTAAATGATGTTTTTTCATGACAAAACATCCGAAAATTATTCTCAGGTAGAAGTGGTCTTAAGAGGTCCTTTATATTTTAGTGCCGGTTGTTACAGCGAATCATGACCTATTTGCATTTATTTAACCCAAAGCAAATCTCTTAATGTTTTCTAGCGTATGCGTCGCAAGGGCATGGTCAGAGCACCACAATAATAAGACTGCATTTCGTATTTGTTTTATTTGAACCAGACTGGGACAAAATCGGTGACCTCAGTGGGATTCGAACCTACGATAGCAGGGGGAAGGCTTGCGTAGGAAAAGACAGAGTTTATCATAATGAAGGGTTTGTTGTATACGAAACCCTGAATTGCCCTCTAGGGTAACAGTGGCTACTGGCGAGGCCAGAGCAGATGCTGACGATGTAAGGTCGTGCCTGAGAGAGGGAGAGAGACAGAAAGTGGAACAAGTGGATTTTCGGAGCAAGTTCATGTGTTGTCCAATCGGAGTGTGCTGCATTCTCTTAGTGTATCAAGTGGTTTAGGGTATATTCACTGAGGGGGAAGGGTGTGTTGATTTGGTGTATGGGTGGCTGGGAAGATGTGGACGGACGCGTTACTAAGATAAACAGAAAAGATTGAGGGAAGGTCCACCATATTATGTATATGCATATATCATATATATGTCAAATAGGTATCATATTATATCATATATCATACACCATATCATATATATGCCATATGTATATATTTAGGAAGATGGAATTCCTTGGAAAACAGTAAACTTTATCGTGTAAATTTTTGAAACTGGTTCCCCAGCTCGTCTTTAGACAACGGGTGTGAGAGAACAATTACCATCTAGACCGACTATGACAATGGATTCTATGATTGGTTAAAGTCATCTTCTCGGGATTGGTTGAGTCAGTTTAAATCTGTCCTTAACGATTTTGTACGTGGCATCTAGATCGATATGCCGGTCGATGCATGCCGCATCTGAGTGCATTGCCTCGATGAAACACGTTATTGAGAAGAAATGAAATACCTCTACAAACTGTTCTCCTAAAATGGGTATTCGCATCACTTTATACCTCAATGCATGAGGCAATAACAATTCAAGGGAAAAGGTATTTGCAATGCTACGACCACTCGAGCACCATAACCAACCACCTGGCGAACTCTTCCATACGTGAAAAATGCATCTGAACTAGTCGAAATACAATTAAAAAGTACCAGATCCACGTAGCAAACCAGCCGGCAACTACCTTACGCACACAGCTAAGTACAGCCTAAGGACAGGGTTGGCTACCTCGGAAGAAAAGGTGCTCTCTACAAAATCCCATGTTCCAGTTGTGATGCCGTTTATCATGGCTAAACTGGGAAACCTGTCTCAATCCATATACATGAACATCACTTAGCGGTAAAGAGACGCGATCATCTACCCCAGGTGGCCATGCACACACTGGACACTGGACACAAATTCTCATGGGGAAACACTCACATTGTTTGCGCCTGACAAAAATTCAAAGCTATCCTTTGAAATTCTTTTTTTTCGCAAATCTTTCGGCATTTTTATGCGTCTCTCGTCACATGCATACTAATGGGAGTGATGGGTAGGCAAATTTATCGCAGATACCACCTACTGCTAAAGCATTGAATGGATTTGCTGGGTTGCTTCAATTTGTACGTTAATTTACTAGCGGCATTGAGTTTTGAAAGTGGATTGCTTAGTGCATTTATTTTACGTAAATGCCCGGTCTAGCTCCCAGCTGACGGACGGAACTGGAAGCACACCTGTGTCCAAGACCCTACTGCGTAGATATCGAATTGGCGGTTCAAAGTAGTGCATGAACTTGGCCAATTGGCCTTGACTTGCACCAGCCCATTGGCTAGAGAGCAGAAGAATAACTGCTGGGGAAGATAAAGATATTCAAGTCCGCTGACAACACACAATAGCTCTGAAACAAATGCTCTATTAAAAAGTAGCCCTTAAGTGCACTGGTCAGTTAAAAGCAGTAAAGTGGAAAGTTTGCACAATTAATTTATGTACCTGTGCGAAATATTAATGATATATGCGAGTAAAACATTAAAACCACTAAGTTTAGCTAAACCACACCACACCACAGCACCTGCGTTACTAACTTTATTTGAAAGCAGAAATAGTAAGGTGGGCGGCGATGCATTTAAGTCGTTCAGTTAGGGAAATTGTTAAAGATTTAATAGACACGCTTCCGGCCAGGATCTAGTTAAGGTCCCCAAGTATCACCAACTGGCCACAGCCACCTGTCCTACGGGAATGACGGTAATAGGGGCTTTACGGATGGGACATCTGGATGGTGTGTTGCATGCCAAAAAATAAGGGAAGCAAGTTAAGTATGTTTAAAGCGTGACTGAAAACTTGCAATGCCCCTTCACATAGCTGACACAACGCCAATCACCGATCTCCGCTTATTCTCGTTGGTTGGATTTGCCTTGGTTACCCGTCTCGCTGTAAACTATTGATCGGTGGTTAACTAGAGTTGGTTTACACTTCGAATGTTTCTTATTGCTCACTTTTGTTAAATGTACCGCTATTATCACCATTCCCCTAAGACAGGCGGCTTTGGTTAGTTAGGGATACTTGGGGGGCCTTCGCTAGACTCTTGCCAGAATTCCTTGATGCTATAAGGTGTAGTTCAAGATGTGGAAAAACACACGTACCATTTACATTTCTTACAAAGGATATAGTGGCGTTTTGCATAATCTTACAGGTTCGCAGTCACTTTTACGTCTGACACTCTCTCTCCTCACTACGCATTGGAGTAGGCGAAATAGTAGCCAAAGTTCTGAAACACGTTTTTGATCCGAAAAGATTACTTAGGGAGATGTGTAAGATTAATAGTCTCTCTGCAAAATCCTAAAATATTTCAGTCAGACCAGGGTGCCGGCTTTTGAATAGGCGTCCTTTCAGGCGTCTGTAAGAACTATACTCTGTAAAAAACGACCACCTATTTAGCATGAATTTCTCCTGTTGAGATTCATTGCCTTATGCAAACTGACTAGGATGGCCATTTCTGGGTTATCGGCCGTCATCAGCTAGCCATATCCAACCCCGAAGTGTGGAACACCTAAAGCTCGATCCCGCGACCGGTTGACTAGAAGTCCAAGGCCTCTAACCACTGACCCACGGGCCTGATGTCCTGTCAGCCGCGATTGGGAACAAACAATGGTATAGAGGCGCTCACCGATCGTTTTACGGCACTCACTCTTCCCGTTGTGCCTTAGGGCTCTCTCTCTCGAACCCAACCAGCTGACAGCGGCTGGCAGGCCAGAAATGGCCATTCTAGTCTCCCTCGTCTTTATCAATAATGCCATTTTGCCTATGTTATGCCCCAGTGTGTAGCTGCTAGTTGGGCTCGAGAGAGAGCCTTAAGGCACTACGGGGCGAGTAATGTGCATGAGGACGATCGGTGAGCGCCCCTCTACCATTGTTCATCGCCTTTATAAATTTAAATGCATTTTACATAAAACATGCATAAAACACTCCTTTTCGTACTGATCTCGAAGAAAAGTACGTCTTCTGCAATATTAATGCTTGAATAGGGAGCATCATTTGATGATAAAAGGGTTTGTAATTAGGAGACTGTTCAATTGCCTTTCATACAGCGTCGCGCCAGCACGTTTATTGATGCAACTTATAAAGTATACAATCCGGTCTATATCCAGTGGACAATTTTATGAGGCTTGTATAATATCCCCCTAACAAGTACGTGTTATTATTTTGCGGAACGTACACAAGACATATACAGTAGATGTGCTAACTCAAGAAATGTCAACCAAAATTTCGATATGCATTCTCGTTTCGAAAAGATAAATTAATTAATGTTGTAAAACTAATCAGGATGCAGCATAAGCCTATAATGATCCAGTTACCTCAGGATGCCGGCGTTCGAAAGAACTTCTTTTCGGCTGCATGCAATAACTTTACTCTGTATAAAATGACTTCTTGAGTATCATGCAATTTTCTCATTGATTTTCGATGCCTTTGAAAATGAAATTATATTCCATGGAAAACATGCAAAAAGATATTTATTTTTTCACTTATTCGGTAGAAAATCACGTCTTCTTCCAATTTTATGCTTAAAAGGAGAGCATAATTCGGTTTTAAAAAACTTTTCGTATTCCCAAATAATTATGAACCCGACCTGCTTTTACACTTGCATTCAGTTTCAAAACTGCAAGCTGTTTATTTTTCGTGTACAGAAAACTATGCATTTCTCTACGGCGTTAGGAGAAGACCATATGAGGTTCAAAAAATTAAGCAGTGGATTTGAGGAATATTGTTAACTTTACAGGCCACATTCGTAAATGCTGATACATGACGTTTCATAAACGGCCATATAAAGCTATTAATAAATCTCAGAATTAGAAACCTTTTTGAAACCAAGCTATACACTTCTTTCAAGTATAAAATTGAAAGAAGACGTAATTTTCTACTGAATTTGCAAAAGAATGAATATTTTTATGCATGTTTCCTGTGTAATATAATTGAGTTTTCAAGGGCGTCGAAAATCAATTAGAAAATTGCATACTACTTACGAAGTCATTTTTTGCAGAGTATAGATCTTGCATGCAGCCAAAAATAAGTTCTTTCGAAAGCCGACATCCTGGGGTAACTGAATTATTATAGATTTATGTTGCATCTTAAATTAGTTTTGCAACACTTCTTAATCTATCTTTTCGAAACGAAAATGCATATCGAAATTTTGGTTGACATTTCTTGAGTTAGCACATCTACTGTACTTTATAACCCCTGGGTGCGAGCGCAGTAATCGACCGGGCAAATAGTTACTCGGGAATTGTAAAGGCTATTAAAAATCGAAAGTTACTCTTTTAAAACAGTGAAGAGGGCCTAGTTTGCTACCAAGGGGGTACAAGCGAGGATACGTTTGCACATGTTTTCCACACATTAAAGTTGGATTTATGGAGGCGTAAAAAATTAAAGGGAGAAATTTGTACCACTTACCTAGTCATTTTTGTGAAGCGCAGTTTTTGTACATGATCGAAAAGAAGCTCACTTAAAAGACAGCACCCCGATGAGATTGGCGCCACACGATACTTACCGTTGCAACTCTGTCTAAGTAATCTTCTAAAATCAACAAAACAAATTTTAGAATTTCTGTTAATATTTCATAAGATTGCACAACTACCATAGATGATACCCAAGTCGCCGTAAGTGACATAACATTCCAGGTGAAAAGCAGTTAAGCAAACTCGACATCGGTGTGCGCGCGCTTACTTCAAGGAGGGACTTCACCCATATATGTACCAGTGCTGATTACGTCCCACCTCTCAAAAAACATAAGCATGCAAACCTCCAAAATCTCCTGTAAATCTCGAAGGTATTGTTTATAATAATACGCTTGTTTGAAAGTACGATCGTTTCGCGTCATAATATTAAGGTTGCCATATTTGGAGAAGGGTAAGAGAAACGCTTTGTATTGTTAATATCCGATCTACTGGATTCGGTGTGAAAATTCGGAAAAACAAACAATACAGGCAGCGAAGTGCCACCAAAATTCAGACTTGAAACCACTTTTAGACAGGATCATATGCCGAAACATACGGTAGTATGTACTGCATAATTGGGGGTCTGTTGTGATTGCAAGTAAACGTTGCTTAATCTCCGTTTCATCGCAGAATCCGTCTGTCACTGACCAGTTCTAAAAACTGCAATGATGCAAAAAACCCGAGTTTACACCATACGCATGTTTGTCTACTTTTAAAACGCCGTAATAACATAAATATAGTTCCCGAAATCACTTCTATCACAGGCATATATATGTATGTGTATTTACTCAGGAATGAGCGCACAACAATCTCGTTGCAAACAAGCTTCGTAGGAAATGGTTTTTTTAGAAAGACAGGGAAATGTATTTTGTGAATTATTGACACAGGTTTCCCAGGTCGTCCTTAGACCTGAAGCAAATCTAAAAACAGTCAAAATTTTAAACGGACTTAAAGATCGATATCTTTCTGTCATTCTACCAGCCAACATGTACAAGGGGTTGACATCAAGTTCTGATTGGCAGTCACCTTTTCCATTTTTCTTTACAGTGTTGTCCACGGCGTCTAGTTCGATGTCCGATTTATGTATAAGTTCCAGAGTATATGGCCTCTAAAAATTAAGCGAGACCACTTGTCGCAGGTTTCTGTATATACGCTGGGAAATGGATATAAATCCGCCGGGAATCAGAAGCATTGCATGTGTCTTTTCATAAATATTTTTTGACTGACCTTTACTAATATTATTATAAAAACTAAATTTATGATAATTACAAGGCGCTTTCTGATAAAGCATGACTTTTTCGGCCCTCTGGAGAATGTAAAAATGGTTTGCCTATCAATCCAACTTAATTTTCCCTGTGGCTTTCCTGTTTGGCAGGGATGCTTAACTGTTGAAAAGCAAGTCAGAACTAATGTGAGAAAATAAAGTAATTTACCTATGCCATATATATAAACGTTTATAAGTCTTTTTAAATGTTGCAGGCATTGAATGCTACGAAAAGGTAACGATTAGATGTAAGTCCTTGTTTTGTCCATCGATTCTCTTTTTTTTCTAAGCTCCGATAAGCGCAATGCCTCGCATAACATTGTTTACGAGTTCATTTGTAATGTCTAATAAATTCTGGATGTATTTTTATAGCAGTTATATTAAGATTCGCGTGCTGTCTATAAATGAAACTTGTTTTGACTGTATTGCCACGGCAGTATGGAAAAGTTTCTTCCCTTCATTTTTCAGACCATTCTCAAATTAATGGGATGAATGGGTTGTTTTTTTATAGGGAAGGGTAGAAAAGTTCATTTCGTTAAATCGGACTCCGACTGTAAGTTCCAAACTTTTTATTAAATGGACCCTAATAAAAAGGAACAACGACCTGGATGGGTTCGTAAATAAATATTTTCTGTTTCAAAAGGTTCCACATCTTCCAGTTCCTCCGACAGTGATGTTTCAACCTGTAAGTCACTACTTCATATCCAAAGCATTGGAGATTGATTTTATTCCAACACTTGCATAATTTTTTTTCTTTTTACTTCTATTTATCGTTTTTATTTTGCGACGTGTTGTGTCCTCTAACAACCTGTGCCGCTGTTATGACGAACAAAAATGCAAACACTTCAGTTTACGGTTGGCCTACGGCCAATTCGCTGGGCAATGAAGAGCATCACCATTTGTGACTAACGGATCGTCACGTGCTTACAGGGATTCAAATAAATGATCTGATCTGTATATTTGCATGATACTGATCTAAGGCACACTCCGATCTGCTTGTCTGAGTCACATTTTTCACCTGAGCTAGGCCAAAGTTTTGTTAAAAAGCCCGTTTAATAAGCCAGACACTAACGGCGCGGGCATTTCAATGGACGTTTTTCAAGCTGTTGGCCACACATGCATTTAGCTATGTTATTTTCGGCTGCAATAATGAGCAGCACCTTACTTAGCCAAGAAAAACAACTGTCACAATACTGCGTCGGATTTCTGCAGTTCGATATTAACAAAATTCGGCAAATTTTAAGTTCTTTTGAGGAATAACAGGAAGCTCAGTTAGAATGAGCTACTTACAAACTCCTTGTCCCACTATTGCAGTAATATTTGGTGGGGCAAATTCGATGTCGTTGGAGAGGAGGCATAATTTCGTTGTCTCCAGAACTTATACTTCAGAAGGCAGCATTTTTGGTTCTTTTTGTTCAAAAGAGCACCTCAGTCTTGGCGTAAATACGAATCAGAAATAGGAATGATGTCTATGTTTTCGGGCTTTACCTGTCGGCGGGCATTTTCTTCCCTTTTCATATGTTAGAGATGCAATTTCTTATGGTTGTCGACGGACGGAGTCCCTTTAAAAATCCAAGGTTGCCACAATTAAATATAGGTACAGCGCCTCGCTCCTACGTCCTTCCCGCTGCTGCACTGAGCTATGAACGCAGTACACCATAGTTTTCGAGAAACAAGAGGATCGGAATGCAGTTTTATTGTTCGTCATCAAACAAGCACCTTCCTGCGTTTCTTTTGAAATACGTAAACGTGGATGTTGAAAGCTAGCACGTTAATGTTTGCAGCGAATGTCAAATTATGCTCAGGCTCAATTAGTCAAGCTTTCCATGTATTGGTGCCTCTTAAGGTGGTGGGTTCAACGTGAGATTACTTGGAAGCCAGCTGAAAGCTTACAGCACCCAGCATGCTCCTTCACGTGAAACACCAAACATAGGTCAAGATATTCTTTTTGACTCGACGCAAGAACAGGTTCTACAAGTCAGCCCTAGTGACCATTTTCTTGTTGACTTGACAACAGTGAGTTGTCTTACTACTCCCAGGACATCAGAAGATCGTGCGGAGCCCAGAAGAAGTTTATTTCTGAAGTGAACCGAGGCCTGCAGCGAGGATCACTCAGACAGCAATTTATAGTAATTTAAAGTATAGGTGTTACCCAAGAACCCGACTACGCACACATCATGGAATGCGAGATTTGGGAATACGAGTCAGCTAACTTCAAGTAACTTCCATGACAGTGGGGTTGTTTTAATAGTACAGTACGTGACCGATCTCACGAAATGTTGGTCAAGATTCTGGAAGGAGTTTCCGCTTAGGAAAGATTACTTAAGTGAGATTGCTATACTGATTATCATGCAGCATAACCCTATGCCATTTCGAACTCGCCAGAATGTCGGCTTCTGAATGCACTTTTTTGACCTCCTGCAGAAACCACACTCGGTAAAAAATGACTACTTAAGTAGCATGCATTTTTTCTATTGATTTTCGGCGGTCTTATATATTACAGAAAACATGCACAAAAATATGATTTATTTTGTTCATTTGCAAGGAAATGGCATTGTCTTCATATTTTATGCCCGAAGAAAGTGTATCTTTGGGTTCTAACAAAAAGTGTAGTTATGAGATTTTTAAGGCCGTGCGATGTCCGTGCATGCAAGACCGCACATGCCCGTTTACTAATGCTCCTCATGAAATGTACAACACAGTCTGGATCCATTGCAAATTTTCATGAATTCTATGTGGTATTTTCTTAAAGGCGAAGAGGAATATATGATTTTCCTTACGCGGAATTCATGCATTTTGTAGACTGAAACTGCGAAACGCTGATACAATGGAAGATCAGTCTGAAAAAAATTCGGGAATCTGGAGACTTTTTAAACCTAAATCTACACTTTCTTCGGGCATAAAATATGAAGACAATGTCATTTCCCTCCAAATGAACAAAGGAAATCATATTTTGTGCATGTTTTCTGTAATATATAAGACCGCCGAAAATCAATAGAAAAAATGCATGCTACTTAAGTAGTCATTTTTTACCGAGTGTGGCTTCTGCAGGAGGTCAAAAAAGTGCATTCAGAAGCCGACATTCTGGCGAGTTCGAAATGGTATAGGGTTATGCTGCACGATAATCAATATAGTAATCCCACTTAAGTAATCCTTCCTAATCGTAAACTCCTTCCAGAATCTTGACTAACATTTCATGAGATCGGTTACGCACTGTAGTTTTAAGTAATATACTTATTCAAATTTGATCATTCTATTTCATGGCGGGCGTTGAACTGGTCTCGGCATGTTCATAAAGCGGATAATGGGCTTCCGTGCAAACAACTCCGGACTTTGGGTTCTCGTGCATAGTTTCCATAATGCTTTGCATACTTTAGCTGTAGGCATTCGGATTTCTTAATTTTGTGCTTAGAACAAATAGAGTTCTCCGCATGTATGCTTGACCAAATATTTTTTCTAACCTCTTTCAGAACGTCTGAGTTAGGATGCTGCGAAAATTCCTTTGTTCTGTTTATCTGCTAATCTGTTTTAGTTCCCAGCGATTGCCTGGTCTACGCGGACGGGAGCAGTGCTGCTTACAGACCTACTGACTTTATCCGCCAACCGACTTCCAAAATTTGCTATTGCCGCCAAACGGGTAGTTTTTTTATTTATTTGATTAATGGGCAGTATCTTTTTATCCACCGTTTGTAGGGGCGACAGTTTCCAGTTTTCACCCTATCAGGTGAAAGAAAGCAGAGGTTGACGAACAAATGTAGTGGGTGGTATGACAGAGGTCTTTCCAGGCTAAGCCTCCGCCGTCTTTAGCGGTGTTTGTTCACTTGCCTCATAAACAGCTGACACGGTCAGTCTACCTCTGGCATATGCTTGTGGAGTGGGAAATGGGTGTGGCAGGTCTTCTGATTTTGTTTGTTTCTCATAAACGAAACTTCAGACAACGCGCTCGTGGTCCGGTGAGTAGAGGCGTTGACTTCTAAACCAACCGGTCGCGAGTTCGAGGCTCGGGTGTTCCACAATTCGGGCTTGGGTATGGATGGCTGACGACGGCTAATAAGCCAGAAATGGCCATTCCAGTCTCCCTTGTCTTTGTCGGTAATATCATTCTGCCTATATATCATGCGCCGCTGTGCGGCTGCTGGTTGGGCTCGAGAGAGAGCCCTTAAGGCACAACGGAACGAGTGAGTTCCGTATGAACGATCAGTGAGCGCCCCCTAACACTTCAGACATTATTCAGACAGTAAGGTAGGACCTTTTCTAATTATATTTCCCGTAAGCGACCAACCCGGAGGATCCGCGGGACATGGGTTACTATGCACGTCACCGTCACACTATACCGCCACACACGACGACGTACAGCCTTGTTTCACAACGTAGACCCACCGCACCGGGTAGTTCGCACACGAGTTTGTTCCTGATGAAGCAGACCTGTGAGACATCTAGCATTTCACCGATTCGGTGGCAGTGCCATGAGGATCGTAGGCACAGTAGGTGGGCTAACTCGAGGTACAAGTAGCAGGGACCAATTCGAGCGCGGTACGCACAGACTTGGCTTTGTCGGCTTCTGTGCCTGTACTTACAGTAGGTGGGCTAACTCATGAAATGTCAACCAAACCTCCGAAATGCGTTTTCGTCTCAAAAAGATTACTGAAGTAGGGTTGTAAAACACGTCGGCCTGCAACATTATTCTATAATATTTCAGTTACTGCAGGATGTCGGCTTTCGAATGAACTTCCCTGCGGCTGTATGGATAAACTACGCCCTGCAAAAAATGACTACATGCGTAGTATGCATGTTTTCATTAATTTTCGTGTCCCTAAATTTACAATTATATTTCATGGAAAGCAAGCATAAAAATATTCATTCTTTTGCTCATTTGATAGAAAATTACGTCTCTTCCTAATTTTATACTCAAAGAAGGGGTATAATTTGGTTTAAAAAAAACGCTTCGAACTGTGGGACGTTTAAATACCGTGAAATGGTCGTTAATAGATCGTCATGTCTCTGCATTTACCAATGTGGCTTGTAAAGTCAACAATATGGATCAAATCCACTACTCAATTTTATGAATCCTCTATGGTCCCCCTTTATAACCGTAGAGAAATGTGTGGTTTTCCGTACGCGGAAAATATGCGGCTTGCAGTTTGGGAACCCTGAATCCAAGCGTTACGGTCGAGCGGGTTTAAAATTATACGGGAATTGGAAACGTTTTTGAAAACAGAGTTATACTCTGCCTTCGAGTATGTAATTGGAAGAAGACGTAATTGTCTACCGAATGAGCAAAAGATTGAATATTTTTATGCATGATTTCTGTGAACTGTAATTGAATTTTTGAAAGCGTCGAAAATCAATAAGAAAAATGCATGCTATTTACGTAGTCGTTTTTTGCAGAGTGGGGTTTTTGCATGCAGCCGGAAAGAAGATCCTTTGAAAGTTGACATCCTGAGGTAGTCGAATTATTTAAGAGTTATGCAGCATGATAATTAGTTTTACAACCGTACTTAACTAATCTTTTTGAACTGAAAACGTATCTCGGAATATTGGTTGAAATTTCGTGGGTTAGCCCACCTACTGCACCTACGATCCTCATGGCACTGCCACCGCATCGGTGAAATGTTAGTGAGAGAGAGAAGGAATTTTGATAGAAGTCTCACAGGTTTGCTTCACCAGGAACAAATTCGTGCGCGAACTACCCGGTGCGGTGGGTCTACGTTGTGAGACAAGGCTGTACGTCGTCGTGTGTGGCGGTATAGTGTGATGGTGACGTGCATAGTTACCCATGTCCCGTGGACCCTCCGGGTTGGTCGCTTACGGGAAATATAATTAGAAAAGGTCCTACCCTACTGTCTGAATAATGTCTGAAGTTTCGTTTATGAGAAACAAACAAAATCACAAGACCTGCCACACCCATTTCCCACTCCACAGGCTTATGCCAGAAGTAGACTGACTGTGTCAGCTGTTTATGAGGCAAGTTAACAAAAGGACACACTTATCCTGCCAGTTTGCAATCTAATAAGCCGTGATTCTTGGCGCGTTGTTATAGGTTCAGACACACCGGAGTGATTATTAGTGTGGAATTTACAGTATCACTGTCATTCTCTCCTTCCTCCCCCATGCGCATGTCGTTTACCCAAATGTGAGTCCGTCATCAGACAGTGAACTGTTTAAAGCCTATAAAACTGAAAACGACGTGACGCTATATTATTTTGCCTTCTAGACTATCAAAACTATGACCTATATCCTGTTGTTTTTCCGACAGAAAACTGTATGCGACTCCTCCAAGCTTGACTGAAAGTTATGGACTGAAGGACTATATTTAGCCCTTCCCCGAATAACTGGTCGTTGCCGAGTTACAAATTTAGACTGCAAGCATGACTGCTTTCTCGTTATTCGAAAATCATTAACTGCCAACCCGGTCCTCGATACTGTCGCCTGATGTCCAAAAAGTCGTTTAAATATAGGGGTTTTGTGCAAGCAACTGCTTGAGGAGTTTAGTAAGCTGTCCCATGCATTTTACCGGTAATTAACCGCGAAATTGTTTATATAAGCATCTTTGCTTCCCTATGTGAAAGTGCGCATGGTGTTTGTGCTACGAAATTAATTTTAGTAGCCATTCGAACCGAGCAGATTTGTACAGAAACATATAAATATCGGTAACTTTTTCATCCAAAATGCCTCTTCTCTCAGGAATGTAATAGTGGAAATTTTACCATATTATTGCGCCTTAATTTGCATTTTGACTAAAAAGTAAGAATATGCGACATTTAAATCCACTAGACGACTCTTCATCTTTTAAATATCACAACGCTAAATGACTTTACAGTTGCATTCTACTGCTAGTAGCAATAAAAATAAACCCCCGCCACAACTCTATTCTACTGTTTTTCCATTATGTCTTTTCATTGACTCTCTGTATTACCTTAGGAGATTGCACACAGCCAATTCACAGTCAGCCGCTAGACGAAGCCTTTCCCCTTGGGAAGGCTCTTTTTACTTTCCCATGGCTATTTGAACAAAGGTGAACAATTAGACTGATGTGACCGTGGTGTTTAATTCACGCCGTTTTTCTGCTATCCGAAGCCTAAATGGTCGCGAATAAACCATTAAAACGCCAGTCGTGCGGTCTTCTAACGCGCTCAAGTTGTTTATCCAACGCTCTTCTAGATGGCTGACTGCTCTTGACGCAGATCACAATGGCGGAACACTTTCCGTGGCATAATTTCTTCGCTGCAGGTCTAATTTTCCTCCTGTGCGGGCGTTTATTAACTGTGAGAAAATACACAAGAACTCCAACAGGGCAGTGAGAACCGGTCGCGTGGGCCGCGTACATAAATTAATTGTCATCAAACGTTGCTGGAAAATGTTCGGGTATGCGCCAAGCGAATGCAGAGACGACGCATAATCAGGGATTCCTGTTTTCAGCGCAGAAGGTTCCCGTTTGAAAATTGCACATTTATCATGAAATTTTCTGCTCCCTCAACAGTTATAAGGGTTAACATCAGAAAAGTGGAAGAATTCCACACGAGTTTTGTGCCGGATTAGCCTTTTTTCAAACTCGTAAGCTTGGCACTGGGACGATAACACCCATTTGAGGCAAAGCAACAACCGCCATGTTTGTGTGAACACTCACTACAAGGGTCTGTGAGTACGGCTCAGAGGCGCCCAAGTTCAATCTCAATCTTCGACGATAACAATCGGGAGATGGCACCCAAACAATCCGCTACCTAGAAATAATACCTTTAACAGTAGACTCAAACGCCTTCAGGCTATATCAGCGGTTACAGGCCTACTTTCACGCATTACTTGGACTTTCCGCGATGACCTAACATGGGCTGGCCGAACGAACATCGCAGGAGGTTACATGGACGATGGTCGCTTTTATCCAACCTTCTCCATCGTTATACACGTACACATGAATATACGGCATACATTCGCATTATGGCAGTTTATTACAAAGCAAAATCAGTTTTAACTAGGATAAGTCTGCACAACATCGGACAGGAACAGTTCCCAGGCATTTGTAAAAGACATGGCATTGAGGCCAAACCAAAGACGAAACTGTACTTCGTCTATGTGAGCCCACACAGCTTGACCACATACAGGGCCTCCCTCGTAGAGTTTCCTTTTCAGTCTACTCCAGTATGCCTCAATGGCATTGGTGTGCCGTGCGGTGGCAGGGTCCTTGAAGGTCTTTGAGTGGTTAACAGAGAAATGCAGATAATCTTCTGAGGGAGGACGATTATACGCCTTCCATTCGTCGGTTACCACTATTCTGCCTTTGGCGACCAATTTTATAATAACGGAACGGAGAGCGGGCCAACTTCGATTATTCACCTGTTCAACTTAGACATTCTGTCGGCTAGTATCGTACTTCCCGACCAGCCACCACACACAAAACCCCTATTACCACCTGTCTCGTAAGACAGGTTGCTTTGGTAAGGCGGATTTTTTGGGTGCCATCTCCCGATTTTTACCTCTTCGACTTCCTGTACACGATCGCACGGTCTCGTCGATTCGCTACGCCAACCCCCCCCCCCCCCCAACGCCGCGACTAGGTCCGCCCCCTGCGCACACGCCAGGGCCTTGTTCACGTACTTCCTTGTGACCGCAAACGGCCTAGTGTGTGCAGATTTGTGAGTTATTTTTTGAGAGATGAATTATAAAATTTCACTAAAATCGATCATTGAAGCAACCACAAACGTCCTAGTGTGATGATCCCATCTCTCCAAATTTATAAAACCACGAGTACAACTCGATTTCGTTCTGATAAAACTCTTCTTTTTAAATGTGTGGGGATTGCAGCAACTGTCTTCACTGGCTGAATGGCATGCTTCTTCAACTATGTTTGCTTATTCTTTCAAAAATTATACATGTATGTTTCACATCCTCAGAATTATCGTCGTTTGTGGGAAACGTGGTCTTACTGCAAAGTGGCACTTGGCACGGCAGAATACGTGCACATGTTAAAAACAAAATGCCTCGCGAAATTCCTACTATATGACCTGTGATTTAGCAGTTTCACTTGGGGCCTTAAATATTTCTGCGACTCATATCTTCCTGCCAGACGTTGACGTCTCACGGTTTAGAAGGCTGCAGTATATGTTGTATACTTTAAAGATTGATCGTATAATTTCATTAAGGAAGGCGCACTTATAAGTGGAACTGAAAACGTCAGTTTGTTTAGGAACTACGCCACGCAAAATGGCGAAAGGAAATTGGCTGTCTAACAATCCACAAACGCTGAAACTAACAAGAAATTCTTCATTTTTAACAATGCTTCTGAATGAAGCCGTAATGCGAGACCCAAAAAATGACCAGTTAAAATCATAGGGCGCAGTTTTATTAATTAGTTTGGAGTAAAGTATCAGGCATATTTCATGACGTCTGTCGGAATGTAAAACAGTCTTCGCTATCTGTTCTAATAATTGTTGGAAACACTTGATGTTACTGGCCGTGGGTTGCATTCTGCAAAGTGGCGCTATGAGAGACACCAGAATCCGCAAATTCATTGTTTGATACATCCATTTGCAAAATATTTGTGAGATACAGTTCTGCCACTAAATTTTCACTGAATGCGAGTCAGTAAGTGATTTAAAGGAGTTAATTAATTTACCCGACCCCATTGTGAAAAACATAGTTCTCAGTCGAAGCCTCGTAGCTCAGGTGGTTTAGAATGTAGGTTGTACTCAAGGCCTAGCCTTGCTGTCTTGGGTACGGACCTCGCCGAGACCTTCAAGATTTTTGCATTTGGGTCAAATGAATGCAAATTTTCGGTGTACCCTCGTCAAGCGCAGACGCTTGAATTATTTCTTGAGAGAGGAATTATGAAATTTCGCCGACCTCGACTAGCACAAAAACCCACAGGTCTTCACATGTTAAACATCACCAGTCAGGGCAACGGAAACTTCGTCAAAGCACTCTGACACTGTTGTGAGTTAGCAAATGGTCGAATTTTTGGCTAGATCGCAGTTGGTAGCAAGGTCCGTATTAAAGGTCGCGGGGGGTTTGTTTAATGGAGATATTTTGTGGAGTTCCATAATCACATCTGACCAATTTGGCTTCCATTTTACGTTTGAGGTTAGGATTAGGGTACCGGTTAATGGTTTCCGATTTTCGGGTTAGGTTTATGCCTTTATGCTTAGGTTTTTGGGTTACGGTTAGGGTTTGAGATTAGGAATAGGTTTAAGTATTACGGTTAGGCTTCTCAGTTACGGCTATGTCTAAGGGCTACTGTTACGTTTACGATTTCGGTTAGGGTTGCCGTTAGGGTTACCAGTTTAAATTTAAGGTAAGGGTTAGGGTCGCCGTCCGCTTCCCCATTCCTGGCTACCAACTGCGATCTAGCCGAATTTTTTGCCTATTTGCATCCATCTTTTGCGTACGGACTTTACAGTAGAGGTATGTTAAAGTAATTTTAAATAAAAGGTGACTTTTAGCTACGATAACTTTGTTTTCCATACTTCCTCTCTTGTTTTGGCGCAACGAGTTAACGCGTAGCGAAAATTCCCATTGAAGAATTAGAAAGACAACTTGGAGAGCATACGTAAGCTTTCAATAAATTTTATTCAGGCCTGCGCATTAATATTTTTATTTAAATTATTAATAAGAAATTGCGGACAAGCAGAAGTTATTTTCTAGCTGGTGTTTGGCGGAGGGTCTGGGTGGGTTAGGTGAAAAACAGGAGGAAAGCAGATGGTGGGCATTAAGAGGGGTAATTATACGAGGGTGGCCGGCATAAGGCGCAGTCTAGTCCGTTGTTTGACACAAAGAGTAAGGAGGATCTGCTCTGCCGATAGCATTGTGGAATGACCTGAGATTGTCAAAAATCTCTTTTTTGCTATGTACATGGCCGAAGATCACCAAAGCCCCACGATGCTGACAGCAGAAAAGAAGAAGCCTTTCATAAGGGGACACGCCAAGGGAACTTCTAAAAAGGCGCTTAACTGAAGCTGTATCATCCACCTTTCCAGCAGCTGTTGCCCGTGTACTCTTCTCCATTAGTCCAATCCTACACGGAGAGAGCAAGGACAAAGTGCCAGCGCAGACCACTTCGATCTGTATTTTCTCCTTTACCTGCTCCTGTGGAGCAGAATATATTAGTCGCACGAGCCGATGCTTGTCCAAAAGAATGAGAGAATAACTCCCAGCATGGTTAGGAAAGGGACAGATAAAGAACGTCAATAGCCCTATCTTCACCCACATGGTAGACACAGATCACTGTGCAGATGCCGTACAGGCATTCCGACTGCTTTACACGATCCCGTCAAGCTATCCAAAAGGCCTTGGACATCATCTCTTGGCAACTGCAGGGGCAGCTGTCATCAGGCTATACAAACCATTCTATGCGCATAAAAGAACTTCGTACAGGCCCCACAGATACCATAAGCCAAAGCCACCATGCCAGCCACACGCGTATAATCACCCGTCCCAGTGCCCACCATCCTCCCCCCCCCCCTGACACTGACGGTAATTCTGTTTTTCATTCCATTCACCAAGCCCCTCCCTCAAACCCCATATACTGAATGACTTCTGCTTGTTCGCATTCTCTTTTTAATCATTTCGATAGCAACATGAACGTACAGGAATGGAAGAGAATATGCGCATCACAGGTTCTTGTTTAAAAGAAGGCGAAGGCACGATCACTGGGACAGTAGGTTTATTTGCCTGAGCTTTCGAACTCGAACTAGAGTTCATCATCAGAGGCTACTCGAGTGCAGCAAATTGTGAACATTTATATCGTTCATCCTTGGGGGAGAGGGGCAGTACGACCATGGCTAGGTAGGGTTTGTGCCGCCTGGTCCACGATGTCCCCCCGGCGTGGTGACACCGTTTGTACTTCGCGACGGTGTGAGCTGCGCCACCTGGCTGCGTGGGCGGAGCGCGTGATAATACGCAGGCAAATCGATGTGTCTGTTGATATAATTGTTGTCCGACACGCATGCCTCCAACAGCTCTCGCCCTGTCTTGTTGCTGGCTCGCGCCAATATCCGCGTGTTTGCCAAGTCGAACTCATGCCCTTCCTCCAGCGTGAGTGGCTACTTGAGACAGTGGGTCGCCTCTCCGAACGGCCCGTTTGTGCTCAAGTATTCGTGAGATCAGACGTCGTCCTGTTTGGCCTGTGTAGTGGCAAGGACAGTTTTGGCACTGGATTCGATAGACTACGCCCGACTGTTCACCTGCGTCCAGCCGATCCTTCATTTTCATGATCCTGCTACACATGGTGGCCGCCGGATGATGAGCGATGCCCACGCCTAGCTCTGACGCGATGCGTTCTGTAGCCTCGGACACATTCTTTATGTACGGTAGGGAGTGCCAAATTGTTGGTTTCTCTCTTCCATTTGTCCGGCGTGGGTGCGCGCGTATGCAGCGACTGAGAAAACTATTTGGGTAGCCGTTCTTTGTTAATTGGTCCCGGAGATGCCGTAGTTTTTGCATCCTACCTTCGGGCTCGCTACAGTGCGTTTTTACCCGGTCGAAAAGCGCCCTCACACAGCCCCGTTTGTGCACCAATGGGTGGTTGCTATGTACAGGCCTGGAGAGAATTTATTGAAAGCTTACGTATGCTCGCGAAATTGTCTTTTGATTTAACGTTACTTATCTGACCAAACATGCGACCAAGTGCCCTTGTAGGTAACTTATGCCGTCACCTACGTTACTTTTTCAGCACTGCTTTAAACCTCAAATACACCAACAAGATCTAAACTTATTCATTTTTAAATTTTCAATAAGCTCATGCTTTCCTTTTTGTTGTAATGCAGTGCATGGAGATGGTGACGAAGAATGTCAACATTACGGTGTGGATTTACTGGTGACCACGGGTACGTTCACAGCCTCGTATTTCCTTTCGGCATGTCTGCCTCTGAAATTTTAATGAAATTCCATTCTTGAGACGATTTAGTTGGCCTAATCACTATATCCGTTCGATAATAGGTCAGTTTGAAGAACGGGGATACAACGTGAGTGTCTCTCTTACAAAAAAGATCTCGTTCTCTTTACTTTGCAGCCATCTGGTTTTGTTGGTTTAGTTTGGATTCTTGAACCAACACGTGAGGACTTAGTTAATCTAAGAACAGGAAATTCTGGAGTGTGTACAATTCTATTTAAGCATAAGACTTAATGCCATTTCGCTATTTTATATAGAACAGTTTGCCTTCCCTTCATTATTTTGCCGTTTTTTACATGGCAGAAGCTGTAAGTATTTCTGATCTTTACTTAGATTGTCAAAAGCAGCTCGGTGTACTTCTGCATGTGATTAAGGGGATTAAGAACGATTAGATTACCTTCTATAAACGTTTGAGTTGCTTTAAATGAAGTGCTCTTGTCAGCACTTGAAGACGCCAATCAGATTTCAGTTAAATACTTACACCCATCTAATACTGTGAACGCAACGATATTATGGGTTTTTTTAGGCGACCTAAACACTCTTTTCATGCGCAAACGTGAAACCCCGCACCAAACAGGTCCCGTTCGCCCACCTCAACAGGCTGTATTGTTGTTAAGGTGGGTTGGCGCGACGACAAGAATTTTCCCCACTCAAAATTCGGAGACAGAGTTATTAAAAGAAAAAGAGAGGCTACCGTTGAGGCTGTAGGCATTGGCGCGTAGTTGTGTGTGTGCCTGAGCCTTGTTTTCATGTAGCCAATCAGAAAGTTGCGCAACATCGATAGGCTACAAGCTTTCACCACAGCGGGAATGCCACACGCGCGGCGCAGACATTCAATTGGCAAAGGGCGCCGGGCGAACCGCAGACGAAACGCGTAAGCTACCGTGATTGCTAATCACGGGAACACACAGCCAGAGTACCATGCCTAACACCTCGATTTCGCGTACAAACGCCGATGCGCGGCCAACTCTCAGTCAGCCGACCCCCTCATCCTCCTCTTTTAGACTGAAGGCTACTTTGCCTTTCTCAATCTCCTACCAGCTTCCTTTGCTTTTCAGGGTTCACCAGTGCAACTTCCATTCCATGAATAGACACATTAAAGGCGCTTTAGAGAGTGCCAAACTGTAGGTTTAGGTCTAAGTTATACCACCGGGTCAGACAGCGAGCTTGCATCCGAAGTGCATGAAGTTGGTTGTACTTCCAAATTATCGGTGAAATGTTTTTTCCCTATTTTACTGTTGACGACAAAGATGGAATACTTTAGGCCACTTTTATTGCCTCTTTTAGGCAAGCCCAGAGCGTACCGGTCAGTCTTCAGTCTCTTTTACCTCATGAATTTGCAATAAACCGCCTTTTATATACTGTCGCCCAGGGCAAAGAGAGCACACACTACTTTGTAAGTCTTTTTTCTGAAACCAATAAACCAAGCCTTTCTGCCGAACAATTTCACAAGTCAAACCGGAGTGAGAATAAATTTTTTTTCAATAAACATTGATTTTCTGATTATGGAGCCTTGGACATCCGTCCGTCTGTAAAAACAGACTGCGTTTGCTTTTGTATAACAATTCCTTTCGCTATTTTAAAGCACGACACGAGGCCTTCGCCATATTCAACCATTCCGCCCTTCAGTACTTGCAGATGCCGCGCCGAGTGACTCCGATTCGTGGGTAGAAACGACCGCCTGGCGTCCAGAACCGGATACCCCACTTGCTAACCAGGTCAACGAGCTCAGGCTGCAAATTGGAGAACGCACAGTGCGACCTGGTGACCACATCCACGGTCGCGTCTTCTTCGATACGGAGAAAGCAGTAGACCTCTCGAAATTAGTCCTCAATCTCAACCAAACTTTCGTTCACACTGACAGCACGGGAAGACTTTCTGAGGTAGGTAACCGGAGGTTTTATGCCTCATTTCACGAAACCCCAGCCAATTGGAACAAGTAGTCTGGAAAGCCATGGCTGGGTCTGATTTGCTTCGTCGGTCAAATCTTACCGGGCTAGCAGTGCTAATGACGTCGTGGCACCTGTAATTCTAGCGGGCTGCCGGAATGTAACTTCGAATTACCTGTGCCAGACTGTTCACCCCGACGACGTCTAGCCATGGGCAGGCAAATCAGGCGACCTCTAGCGGACATAAGTGACATGAGTATCTCTGATTAAAGTCAGACATACACGTTGCAGATACATCCTCTCAGTATGTATATACAATTTTTTCTCACTTTTGTCATTTCGCTACTTTGGCTGTTTCGTTATGCATTGCCCAACCTCAAGTATCACTGGAGCTATTGCAGGCATTACTGCCTAAAATATAGTCTGGTCAGAAAATTACTAACTTGATCAATGGCTGCTGGTAGTTTTTTTTACCCACAATTGATATTACTAGCGGAATCCATTTTGCAGTTATATGGAGTGCTTACCAGAAATGGATCTTTATATGCGTTGTTGCCTTCGATCGAGCATTGAAGCTCATGCCTTGGGAATATTGGTAATGGTCTGCGCATTGTACACTTTTTCTCAGTAAATTTTGGCTGCAATTCTGAAATGCGTTTTCGATTAGGAAGGATTACCTAGGTGCGGTTTAAATATTAATTATCGTAATGAATAATCTTATGAACTTTGAAATTCACAATTATATTAGCTTTTGAGGACACATCTTTGCGGCCTCCTGTAAAAACCAATCTCAGTAAAAAAAGTGTCTACTTAAAAGGTGTGCATTCCACACGTCGATATTCCATAGTCCCAAAAATTCAGGCATATTTAAATAAAACATGCGCAAAGAATGCGATTTCTTCTATTCATTTAGTGGCATACCACGCCGACCGCAAACTTCACAGTAGATGAAAGCGCATATTTGGGTTTTGAAAATCCTTCCAATTCAAGAATAATTTTGAGCCTAAAGTTAATAAAATTTTGCTGTGAATGCAGACTGTATTGTATATTTCATGAGGAGCATTAATACCTGCACAGGTGCGATGCTTTATTAAGGGAAAATGCACAGTCTTAAAAATCTCATAATTAGATATTTTTCAAACTCGAAAGGCGTTCTTCCTTCGAGTGCAAACTGTGAAGTCGGCATGATGTGCTACCAAACAGGCGGACGGAATCGCATTTTTTGCATTTTTCTATATATCTTTATTTCCAGAACCGTCGGAAATCGATGTGAAAAATGCTCACTACTTAAGTTGTCACTTTTTACCGAGTGCGGCTTTCATAAGAGGTCTCAAAAAGTGTATTTAAAAGTCAACTTCATGATGAGTCTCAAACTTAAATCTGATCTTTAGAAATTAGGGTAATCGATCAGTCACGGATATAGGTGCATCCCTCATCTATCTTCCTACAAAGTGCCATTTGTAATGCAACAACACAAGCATGCGGTACGTATATATGAAGACTACTCGTTCCCTCCTTGAACCCCTCTATTACCACCAGTTCTGTATTGTAGGTGGTCCTGCGCCATTTATCATGGGCGCGTACAGAAACCATGCATGATCGTGTAATTTAATTATTTATGCAGCAGACATATGAAGCGTTCTGGTTAGAGTATAGAGCATGCCCGATCCGTTTTGTTGCAGCTTTCCAGTCTATAGCTCTGCGAAAAAGAAACAATGCAAAATGACAAGCTAGACGATCAGTCAGAAAAAGCCATCAATTCCATTTCCTCTTCTGCCTTCCTTATGCACCATTGCATATCGTCTTGTGGACACATAGCGGGCCTTAAACTTGACTCCGAAGGTAAAATGTTCGAGCATCTTTCATCCGGAAGTAAAACCCGGAAACAGCAGTTCCAGAATGATCAGCATTTTTAGTAGGAGTCTGCTGAACAACGAGTCAGAAGCTTAATCGCAGAAAGTTTGACCATTGGTCGATGATTTAAGAGTGCGGATTTGGATCACGGGTAATCAATATTGATGGCTGAAGGACTACCAATTAGCAGTGCTTAAGATTAGAAAAATTTTGACTGCAGTTACCCTTGTTTTTAGGTACCCTTTTAGAAAGTCTAATGTTAGTTACGGTTCAGATTTCAAAAAAAGCATTTCGGGGACTTTCTGCATCGTCACATTCAATGATCTTTTCAATCTTCTCTGGAAAGCTGAAGAAAAGCTGCAGAATTCCCTTTGAAAATTTTCTGTTTCTTCATTCTAAAAGGCAAAAAATGATAGAGCATCTTTAATTTCAGTCAACAGGACCCGTAAACTGAAATTTTTAAGACACTTAAGACATTGAGAATAGAAATTTTAGATGCAATCAAGTTCTTCTTAAGCAAAAAGTGACTGATCATCTCTTATCGTCAGACCTTGTCATATTACAGATTTAGCAGCTGCGGGAAGATCTCAATGGTTGCGGATAACAATTATGATATTGAATTTGTTTGCAATTCTTGCCTTTCGAAATAATTACTGTCGAAATACCAATAGACTTTTGCTGATTTCAGCTAACTGGCATGGACTCGCAGGAACTGACTTTACTGGAAGATCGAACGGGCCAAAGAAAGAGGGCTAAAGTGATTGATAGCCGTGATTTTGAAGTCACCAGCGATAATGTGCTTAACAGGAGAATACAACTACCACCTGGGAGGCATGAAATTCGCTTCAGCATCCGGGTACCTGAGGATGAACTCCACAGTTTTACCTACGTGTCGCCCAAGGATGGTTCAGCTATCATAAATCAGTATGTTTAATCCTCCCGCCTGCTCCCCCTCTAATTACCAGACAAAGTATTAACAGAGTCTTCCCCGTTAGTACCAGTACCACTTCTTGCATTTATTACCGATCGCCACGCGACTGTCTGCAAAATTTCTAAATTGAACGGGACGAGTATGTCTCCTAAACTTTTAGCGAACATAGACTATCAAGAATGTGATCCCACATTAAGACCAAGTCGGGAAAGGCCAAACGAAATGACCACACCAGAGCGGACTTAACTGTCTACATGGCCCAAATAAAAACAAAGGTAGAAGGTGAAAAAACAGTTAGTTAAGCCGAAACATACACCAGTTGTAGCCTCCGCGTGAATGTTACATAAAGACCCACTTAAAGAAAAGTGAGTAAATGTGGGTTTAGGAAATGCTTAACAAGTAGAATAACTCTAAAGAGTAGTGTATAAACAAAAAATATGAAAAAGGACTATCACAACTTTATCGGTGAAGGCCCGCACTGCCGTACTGAATGCTTCTGATCGCAACCAGTTGAACAACCTGTTCGAGGGTTGGCGACGGTAGAGCGTACGTCCTGTAAACGCCCAGTGACCAAATAATCCGCATTCGGTATCCTGAGTCGTCCGGACCTGAGCTGAGGTATAAATGGTCGTTGAGGACTCGTAAGCCGGAAATGACTTTCCCAGTCCTCATTTTCCTTGTCCGTACCTCCCATATTACGGCTGACTCAAGTGGTTCATATGGTATCACAGTGGGTAGCCTGAAACTGTGTTGACCAACCGGGTTTGTGTCAGTCGTGCCTCGGCCATCAGAGCCCAACGACTCAGGTCTTTAAAATTGGCGCAATCCGATTCTAGGTGAACAGTGACAAGGTTCACCGAGGAAATCAAACTACTGCAAAGAAAGACCAGTTCAGTACTCCTGCCAGTACGCATAAAAGCACATTTTCTGGTTTGGAGCGAGCAGCGGTCAAAAGAAGACATTGCTTAACAATGCTGACAGACTCAGGCAAAGTAGCAGCATCCACAGTTTTCATGCACCCTAATGTTTTTTCTTCGAAAAGGGTTTTTTAGCCAACGTGCGCGTGAATGACTATGACTGTAGACGTATGCGTGCGCTGATGCCGCTGCTAAATCAACTATACAGTCGCTCAACGCATCCGTCTACATTTATTGAAAAAAACCAGAACGACCTGCAACTGAATACCTGTTTAACACCTACCGCTGACAGATGTTTACCGGCCACCAGACTTTGTTAAAAGCAAGGGCATTTTGTGTGCATTTCATGGCGGAATTCACAGTTTACTATTTTTGATCGCCCTTTCCTCTTCAGGCAATCGATAATTGTAAGTCCTTTTGCCTTTCAGTTATTCTTTAGCGGCAACAGCACGAATGAATGGGGTGACTGAAAGCACAGACAGACTGACTTTTCAGGTTCTCAGCGTCTGCAACTCGCAAGGATCTATCGGCCTTCTTGACAGCAACAACTTTGTTTGCGTAATTTCGTTTTCCTTCTTCAAATGTTTACGCTTTTTCCCGTCTGGTTATTTTAAAAGTCAGCCGATCACAGAGGGCAACCACTATGTCATATGAATGGGTATGCGAAAGAGTCCCATGTTTAGTGAAAGCACCACAAAATAACAAATTTTGGAAATCCATGGATGTTTTGGCAGATTTTGAATAATTCATATTGACCCAACTATTGAAATCAAGTTACCCGCCCAACCTACTACAACAGCAGCTAGCTTACTGTAGCAGATTTGGTGGATTCCCGACGTTGCAGTAGGTTGGACAGTTAACTTGTCCCAGATAGTTGGATCAATATGAATTATTCAAAATCTGCCAAAACATCTATGTATTACATGAGCCTAGTAGCCATCTGGTGGATTCCAGGTGAATTACTCAGAAAATCCTGTTTGGGCAGTCAGTTTACTCTATCGGATTTGTTGGAAAGTCCCTAAACCCACAGCGAGAGTGCTCTGAGGTGACTGCATAATCCTAGGGGGATAAATCGGAGTCAAGCCCCGTTTTAAGAGCATGCTTGCAGAAGGGGACCTGTGAAATGACCGATGCCAGTCACTTTGGCTCCTTCAACCGGACACAGTACGAGTTTTTAGGGCTGCAGAGAGTCTTCAGGAGCTCAGACCTGACAGATATGCGTTCATATGCCAAACAGCAACAAAGCGGAGAACATCTATTTCGTTCGCTGGCTGGTTAATTCGGGCTGTTTTCTCACTACGCCTAACTGTGAGGTTACAAATACACTCCAAAATGTTTGTCCACGTTGTTCGACCGGCTGACCGTTACGTTAGATGCTATACAGATTATCAAAATGCCACAATCAGTATCCGTATCCATTGCAAATAGAAGCGAAGAGACGAGTCCCAGGGAGCAGTCTTGAAGAAGGAGACACGATTGCTGGGAAAAGAGCTTTATTAGTCTGACGTTTCGGACCTGATGATGGGTTCAAGCAGGAATCCGAGACTTCAGTCTAATAAAGCGCTTGTCCCAGAGATTGTTTTTTCTTTAATATCTCGCTCCATCCCCTCTCCCTCTACCTCTCCCAAAATGAGGTCGGGGTTAATTCCCACAGGGGATAGGACTGAATCACGACAAATGATTCGCTAGCAAGAAAAAGGGCCTTCAAAGAGAAGCTGACGACGCTGAATCGAAAAAAATCCTTCGCAGCCACCAGGGTAGCCTGTGATCCGCACAGAGGAAATTTGCCACTGACCAACTAAGAATGGACAAAGATGGTCTCGAGAAAAATTTACTGATCCTAGTGTACTCGGCTGAGGACTGCCTGGAAGCCATCAAGAGACTCTCCGAATTGGAGAAAAAATGTTGACTGATCTTTCCTGACCTCTCCGTAGGAGCATCGGGACATTTCTCCAGACGGCAGCTGAAGTCCAAAGACTGATAAGCATCGCCAATAGAAGCGAAGAGACGACTGATAAGTACAGCAGGTAAGCTAACTCATTAAATGTCGACCGAAATTGCAAAATGCGTTTTCGTTTCGAAAAGAATAATTAAGTATGGTTGTAAAACCCATCATTTTGCGGCACAGTTCTATAATAAGTCAGTTACCTGGGGATGCCGGCTTTCGGAGGAACTTATTAACGGCCGTAAGCAAAAACCACACTCTGTAAAAAAACTATTAAAGTGACATGAATTTTTCTCATCGATTTTCGATACCCTTAAAAATTCAATTATGTTATATGGAAATTATGCATAAAAATATTCACTCTTTTATTCATTTGATAGAAAACTGTGTCTTCTTCCTGTTTTATATTTGGAAGAAGGGTAATATTCGATTTTCAACAACTTTTACAATTCCCGAATAATGTTGAATCTCGACCTGCCGTTACACTTGCACTCAGGGTTTCCGAAATACAAACCCGTTTATTTTCCGCGTATGGAGAACCACACATTACTCTACGGTATCAGGAGGAGACCATATGGGGTTCAAAAAATTTAGCAGTGGGTTTGAGCAATATTGTTAGCATCACAAGCCACATTGGTAAATGCAGAAACATGACGTCTTATGAACAGACATTGCACGGTATTAAAAATCTCATAATTAGAAATTTTTTTAAAACCGAATTAAACCCTTCCTTCGAGTGTTAATTTGGAAAAAGATGCAAGTTTGTACAAAATGGTTAAAGAATAAAAATTGTAGGCATGTTTTTCATGAAATATGATTGAATGCTTAGGGGCATCGGAAATCAATGGCAAAATGTATGTTACCTAAGTAGTCATCCTTTACAGATTATGGATTTTGCATGCAGCCGGGAAGAAGTTTGTTCGAAAACTGGCATCTTGAGGTGATTGAAGTAATAAAGAATTTTACTGCACGATGATTATTGTTACAACCCTACGTAATTAATCTTTTCGAAACGAAAACGCATTTCGCAATTTCGGTTAACATTTCATGAGTTAGCGCACCTACTGTATGTTTAGAAACTTGGGGAAATGGTTTTCTAAACTGCGAATCGAATTGTAATTTTTCGCGAAAAACTGAACCATTAGAATGAGTCACCGCTTAATTCGAAACTTGCCTTATCTGTATGTCAGTATACAGTTCTTCTGTAATAAGCACCCTAGAAGTGGCATATTGTAAGGCTGCACAAGAGCCCTGTGTTCTGTAAGACGTTCGATACTGTACACGATTTACACTGAACGACGTCGTAAGTGCGGAATAAATAAAGAGAATCATAAAGATGCGCTGCGCGTACGTTTACTTAAAACTAAACGAGCGTACAGTAGCGTTTTAATTGCATTATTCTTACGGTAGAAGCCTTTATACGCAGCTGTTTAGGCCTTTATTGGTATTCTGTTTGTGCCTAGCGGTTTAACAGCCTCCAGCCCCACTGACACCATTAAGGAACCGTAAAATTTCAATTTATCTTCCTTCTCTAGATTTGCAAAGGTTTCTGTGTAGAATTTTGTCCAAAGAAATAATTTTACTATTGAATATTTACTTCAAAACCAAACATCAAAAACACATAAACTGTGACCGTCACTTGTGACTTTGCTTCCGACTAAGGAGACTGCGTACGTGACTGAATTCAAGTAAAGCTAATACTACCTTTCTGTCGGATTTGCACATTATAACTAACAAGAAAAGACCCTGTCAAGGGCTTTCTTCACTAACTGACAAATGTTTCCTATTGCCAGATTCCAAAAAAGGTTCTTAGGCGTACAGAAGGACTGTCTTTTGCGTTGGCTCAAACAACAGACGGATACTACCCGCAGTATGAGAGTATCCAGGCTGTGGCCCTAAGACGGACGAGATTTCCATCGACCGGAGAGGAGGAGGAGGTCCGAATGACCCCAACGCTGACCCTTCTACCGCAGTCCTCACCTAATTCATCCTCGGTTATCAAGGAGTACAAGAGGGCGACGCCCAGGGCGAAAATACCCCCCAAGTTCACGCAGGTCTTCGAATGTAAAAACTTAAAACTAACATCTCAAGCGCCTTCTGTGTGGTGCGAGGACTTCGTGTGTGATTATTATCTACGGGTAAGATCTTTAGACACTAAGGCGTCATGTTAATTTTTTGGGATGGGTGGCTTTGAAGGAGTCACCAAGAGCGTTGTGAAGGGAGCGTTTTCAAGCAGAGATCTGATTAGTTAATTAAAATACTTTAAAATGTAAAACTGCAAGGGCATTTTTGCTGCATAATGTGGTTATTTTGGATGGTAATATTTTAAACATTTGATACTTTTACTTACTGAGGCCAGTTAAATTCCTGTGCTTAATCGATAGCAATGCCTGAGTATAAGAAATTATGAGACAACGTTTTTTAGGACACGCTGTCGAATTTTTAAGCAAATCGGTCGACTATGGAAATCGACGTTTTGAAGTTCAAATGTCTCACTGATAAGAACACCGCAGAAATTTCCTGTGTCGAAATATGTCTTGCGAAACTGAACTTCCGTCGTCAGCAGGCATTTTCGTTTTGCGATAACTAAGTATATGCAGTAGTGTGCACAGTGAAACGGGCATCGACCGGTCAGGTTACGGTATACGTTCGCCCTGTTGAACTTTTGGGGCTCCATTAGAGCTTTTGCGGACATCCACACATAGATTAGTAGTTATGTGGGATGGAGTGGTAACAAAAATTTGGAGAGACCAGGCGGAGAGCTTCTGACCTAAAAGACGTCCTCAGTCAGCCACACCTATGGACAGTACGACCGTCGATTCCGGCGAGGTCCACCGCGTGCTACCCAGCAAGGTGGACAAGACACGATGACTTGCGCGTTAATTAGCTTGTATTGATAGTAGACTTGCGCCGCATCTACCGCACTCTGTCTTCCCCACTCCCCACCTGGACCCGGTGTTAGGACAGAGTCAAGAAGTCCGGAGGCGGGGTGGATGGGGCGCAGGTGGCTGGCCGGATGGAGCCCTCACCTAGGCGTGCCTTCACACGCCCTGATCCACAACACCCACCTGGCCAGGACATTTCACCAACAATGACAACACTCCAACCGGGGTCAAAAGGGCGAGGATACTTGGCAGCCGTACCCAACACCTGTATACACAGCGGGAGCGCAAACGCATCTTCCATCAGGGCGCCAGGTTTCAAGGAGCTTCCAGCGCATATTAGGCTGCGAGAACCATGGTTTGCCGATTCTGGCGTAGTACACGCTTTTAGACCACTATAAATATACGTATTTTTTTGCTCCTGCCGGTCTTGAATTGTTCAGTGTTGCCGCTTGCCTCGTATTACAGCCGTGCTCGACGCACGAACTTTAACCTGCCTGTTTGCCGTTGACTGGCTTAGACCTCCCCGGGGCTGACCGCTGACAGGCCTGCGGACATTTGTTCCCTTTGGGGTCGGCGTAATTGTAGTCAAATCAACTTGCCGCTTGGCCTCTCCAACGTCAGTCGGTTGACTGATCGGTCGTTGCTGTTCTTGTGAGCAGCATTTGACTTCGCGGGCGCATCGGGTAGACAGTGTTCGGCATTGGTCACATGACCTCTGGCCCCCAACTCCGCTCTTTTCCGTTAGCGTTGACTCTCGGTCACGCGTGCTCGCTTTCCTAACTGGTCCTGTCCGGACTGATCCGAGACTTGCACGCAACGCCTGGTAGGCGGGATGAAGATCTATAGCTCAGTTAAGTGCGCCAGTCGAGGACCAAATTTCGAGCATCAGTCTGGTCATCTTCTATTTGGCTCGAACAATTACCCTCGCTTTCTCAAAGGCAAAATCCTGGTTCGTTTTTTGTATGTGGTCATAGATCAAAGACAGATTGTCCTTGCGGTTGATTACAAGTTGGTTTTCGTGCAATCTTGTACCGAGCGTCTGCCCGTTTCACCAACATACATCGCATTGTAATTTAGGCATGATATTTTGTAGACCACCACCGACTGTTCTGTTGTTGGTAGCGGACCTTTGGGCTTCCGGATTTGCTGTTTGATGATGCAATTTGGTTTATAAGCCACGCCAATCCCAAAAGGTTTCAGGATTCTCGCCGTCGCCTCTGTTATGGCGACAGGACAACTAACCCGTGGCTCATTGGTAGAGCGTTCGGCTCAATGACCGAAGATCCCGGGCTCAAATCCCAGGTGGTTACACTTAGGATTGGATATGACTGACTGGCGACTGTTAATAAGCCAGAATTGGCCTTTGTTGGTCTCCTTTGTCTTTGTCGTTATCACCTCATCCACATATATATGGCGTGCTAGAACTTTTTGAGTAGCTTGACGCAGTTCTGGTATATAAACGAAGGTTTGGATAGCTAAAAAGTGCGCCATTGTAAATCCCTGCTATGCCTACTGGATGTTCATTTACTGTAACAAATTTCTTGACTGAAAGATGCATAACAGTTAAAACGTAAATGATGGTGACTCAAGATACGTAAGGAATCAACCAAATGACTGAATAATGGTCAGCGGCGTGCACCATCCCAACGTATTTGTCCATAGTAGATTAAGTCTAGGTCGAAAATGAATTTAGTTTGCGGCAAAAATTGTTCCCTGAGATCCGCGCTATTGCCATACTACACCATATAGTAAATGTAATGGTTTCATTGGTGCTTTGACGAACCATTATATATTTCCACGGTTTGTCTGCTATTTTGTCGGCTGCCCAAGAAGAATACTCATACACTTATTAATTATGTGATTATTTACTGTACTGACAACATAGGTACTAGCTGAAGGCTTTTTACCTAGTACCCATGTGGTCAGTGCGGTAAATAATTACACAACTCTAAACTGCCCGCTACCTTTTGGCTGTCTGTGAGTATTACCCGGTTATTCCGCAGTAGCTGATGGATTTCATATCAAATTTCCGGCGGTGCCTGAAAAGATCTGTTCCGACGGAGCTACTCCACGTTTGAGCATTAATTTCCTCGGAAAGTAAACGAGGCACTTACTTAATGTTGGTTGTGTGATGATCTTCCCTCTAATGCAGAGCTCTGTATAGACAAATTTTATTCCCTTTTTATGGTTACTACCAACAAAAGCATACCACAACCCATCATGCAGTCATTTCGTCTGCAGAATGCGTGCGAAGTACCGTTTGCTGCGTCTTATATGCCTGAACTCCACTGTGATTCCCATATCAAGCGGCGATGGTGAACAGAAACCGTGAACAAATTGATCTGCAAGATTTTTCCTCAGTATGTAAGCCACTATGGTCAATGTTTATTTCACCAACGCTAAGTCGCGGATCTATCTTCTGCCCTAGTTCAGAACGTAAACAGTATATTTGTTTAAGCTCTGTATGACAACGCATAAGTGGTTAATTTATCCTCCTCATATTTTAAAAAGCCCCATTTCCGGTGGACGGCAAATTTGACTTTCATCTTCATTCAGATCGACGCGGATGGAACGGCCTACGAGGCACCCTTTGCAATCGTTGATGACAACGAATCAGAACCAAGTACTTACTACCTCAATCCAGAAACTGTGAATGCCACGAGGTTCAAGATCGTCAGTCAACAATTTTAGGGCATTCACCTACCGTGATTATGTGAATTGGCCCTGCGACAACGCTGCCCTGACATATAAAAGAGGACAAAATAGGCATTTTTTTAAAAAGTGACAACTTCATTCCCATTTAAATTCTACACACATCAATGCTTGTGGTGTCCGTCTTACAGTAAATGGCTCAATCTCGCTGTGGAATTTCTGGCATTCCTAGGTATCCCCTAACTCCGAGCCTCCCATAACGCATCCCGGCACATGCGGCGGGGCCCAGTCACGTGTGGTCGGCGTAGACGCGTTAGTTTACATTGCTAGTCACCGCGCCGGCGCTCAACTCGAGTCGGGCTGACGGAGAAAATGGTGTGGTATATGCTGCCTAAATCTATCTCAGTATAAACGGATTTTTGGAGAAGGAGAAACGATCCCTGGGACAAGAGCTTTATTAGCCTGGCGTTTCGGATTACCGCTCGAACCCATCATCAGAGACAAAAAAGCAGATACGGGTGGTTCATGCACAAGGGGCTGCAGTATTTATAGGATGCAGTCGACATGCTACCGCATGCCTATGAATATTCACGCCCCCCCCCCCCCCTTCATCAGGGACTGTTGCACTTGGCGTGCTGGTAATTTGATGGTCGACATTCGCGTCCTTACTTGCTGCAATTTCATCACGTGCGTTGGATGTTGGTGTGATGATTGCTCGACCATCTGACCCACGGGCCCTGGGGTTGGTAAAAGTGTTCACTTGTGCGCTCCCCGAGTGGGTAATTACTCCGCCTAGGCGAAGTCTCAGCACTGAGTATGGAAGGGGAAGATCATAGCACTTGTTAATGGACTGGGGGCCGTAAACCATGACTTAAGTAGCTCCCGGCTCACGCTGTTGTCACATCTAACAAGCGTTTCCTTATGTCAAGAACGTTTCGGAAGCTGTCAACCGCCTTCTCGCACCATTTTAGGTTGGAGTTGCACACAGACCGAAGACAACCATAAGGCGTGAGATAATGAAACCGAAAGATCTGCTGCCACGGCAAGAAACGTGGGGAGTCGTTTATCTGATCTGGTGCAGTTGCGGGCAAAGCAACTACGTCGGAGAAACCGGAAGACAGCTCCTGACGTGGATGGCCGAACACGCTGCAGCGGTGCGGAGAAACGATGCCAGCACCCAATTTGCGGCTCATTCAACGAGATACGGCCACATACTTAAAGTCAACGGGGTCGACATTCGCGCAAGAGGTGACAACCGCGTAAGCCGGAAGCTGCTTAAGTCATGGTTTACGGGCCCCCAGTCCATTAACAAGTGCTATGATCTTCCCCTTCCATACTCAGTGCTGAGACTTCGCCTAGGCGGAGTAATTACCCACTCGGGGAGCGCACAAGTGAACACTTTTACCAACCCCAGGGCCCGTGGGTCAGATGGTCGAGCAATCATCACACCAACATCCAACGCACGTGATGAAATTGCAGCAAGTAAGGACGCGAATGTCGACCATCAAATTACCAGCACGCCAAGTGCAACAGTCCCTGATGAAGGAGGGAAGCTTGAACATTCATAGCTATGCGGTAGCATGGCTACTGCATCTTATAAATACTGCAGCCCCTTGTGCATGAACCACCCGTATCTGCTTTTTTGTCTCTGATGATGGGTTCGAGCGGTAATCCGAAACGCCAGGCTAATAAAACTCTTGTTTCAGCGATCGTTTCTCCTTTATCAAGACTGCTTCCTGGGACTCCTATCTTCGTTTATATTGATAATAAACTGTTTCACACGCCAGTCAGCTGTCCCGCGCGCATTCGGTACACGCAGTAGACATTGTAAATTCTGAGAGTTGAAATGTCCCTCAATCACCCACCAGGATGCATCAACGATAGAAGATTCTGTGCATCTACCTTTTAGACTATGTTAAGAGGTTGATGTTTTTTATACGAACTGCAATAGGCAATAAAGTTTGGCTTTAGTGCCACTCCGTTGATCATTAGTTGGGGCCGTCAGAACACCGTAAAAATTTAATTCGGCCGAATCAAGCATTCAATCAAAACAATTCCCCGGAGCAAGTTGAAAACATTTTCGGTGTCTTTATGCGAAACCATTCGAAATGCGAAATGCCAGCCCGAACACTGTGGATGAAGAACTGGCTTAGCATACTCGATCAGGTACAACGCAAGGTGGCGATGGTGGTTTATGATATAAAAAATCTGTCACATTTGGATAAGATGAGAGAGCTTGACATATCCTCTCTGTTTAACCGGTACCCAAACTGTAGCCTGCTTTGAGCATTCTGGTTTGTCCGTTGACTTGTATGCTCACTGAATCCGGGACTTGCGCAAAACAGATTACCTGTGTGGTCAGCGTGCCAAATTAAATGCGAATGTTCCTTTCTCCGGCCAGCGGGTAGTTCGACTAGGGTATTTATTATTAATTTAGATGGTGGTTTGCAGTACCACTTTTCTGTTTTCTAGAAAGTATGACTTCATGGTGTAAGACTAAGACCGTCTTCTACAACCCTTTCGGCCAATTTTAAAGGAATTCGCAGATTACACTACTGGCGACGGTAGGATAAGGGGAAGTCTACTGGAAGAAGGGCAGCGGTGTGGCGAAGGGTCCCGCTTAAATGCCGGCAGACTGTGGATCGTGCCATATGGGATTTTATCTTGGCATCCATCTATAGGCGGTGGCAGACACTACACTGCCGACAACAGTTACTTCCCATGACCTAAAAGCATTTGTAGCGGCACAGCAGTGAGAATAAGTGCTCTGAACGCTACAAATCCCATGTTGGAAGGAGAAGAAAAAAGGAACCAGAATGTGGGGTTAAATGTATACAAAACCCATAGTTGTCTACTCAGGCGGCAGTGGCCGCTGGCGAAGCCAGGACTGGTGTTGACTTCGTCCAGTCAGGCCTGAGAGTCCCTGGGATAGTGGTGGCAGCCGCTTTTGTAGGCTCGTGGGCCCAGCTCACGCGGTGGCCAGTCAGTGTGCGTTGCAGTTACCAAGGTGTGGTGTCCCATTGGCTCATTTTGCTAGTTGCAGGGGGTGGCGCGTTCAAGTAGCGCATGAGTAGCCGCGACTGTGCGGACGCAGGTATGCCCGAGTTGTCGGTCGTGTGACTTCAGTTCAGCGCGTCTGGAACGACTTACTGCAAAGGGGTCAATGACCTTGAGGCAGTGAGGTCTTGAACAATGGCGCCATACCGCTCATGATGCCTGCCCGCTACACATTGCTGAAACTGCGCTATCTCTTTGAAAATTTGATTTTTGTTTATTTTTCAGTAAACACACTCGTTTCCGTTGTCGTGTGAAAGCGTACGATAAGACTTTTGGCAGAAATCCAGGCAATTTCTGTGTTTATCTTGCATTTCGCCAGCTTGCTGTCTAAAGCGCTGCTCACCCCTAAAACCCCCACAATTCCCGTATGACACGATGCACGGTCTACCGACAGTTAAGTGAAGTCCTTCACCCTGACGTTGCCTACACTACCCCCTTACTGATACACTTTAAGCAGCAGTAGT
Source organism: Spirometra erinaceieuropaei (assembly GCA_902702965.1). Lineage (NCBI taxonomy): Eukaryota > Metazoa > Platyhelminthes > Cestoda > Diphyllobothriidea > Diphyllobothriidae > Spirometra > Spirometra erinaceieuropaei. The sequence continues at coordinate 1,096,395 of CACRXP010000157.1, forward strand.
CATATAAGTATTGCGCTATAATATGCACAAAACACACTGAAAAAAACTTGCACATTCCTATGGACTTAGGTAGCCAAACTCATTCTACCTAAATAAAGCCGTCAGGGTGTTCGGCTGTACAACCGAGCTTTACCCAAGACCATGCAGCCGGGATATCGAGGTGAATATCGTGTACAATATTCTCAGGGTGAAATGGAAGACTCATAAATCAATCAGAACGGAACGGCATGTCGTAGCTGTTCACTGGCGTAAACGCCAAACAAATATTGGTTTTTAAGGAGACTTAGAACGGTAACTGTTTTGGGTACACGCTATGTGCTTCTGAAGTCGACAGGAAGAACCGGTGTGGAAAATTCATACGCTAAAGTTTATTTTTCCATAGAGTTATTTAGCCTAAACCTGTATTACTTGGAATGAGAACTTTCCAATTAACATAAATATGAAAAGAAAAGGCGATCTTTGGAACCATAATTATGTTGTTTTTACGTCTCAAAAGCGCACAAGCTTCCTTCGTCGGAGGTGGGTATCGTACTCTGCCCCACAGGATTAAGAGAGGGTGAAGGCCACGTTAGCGCGATGTTTGTAGGACGGGTGTATCGTAACAGTTGACATAGCAGGAAGGAAGGGGTGGGGAGTCGTTATTCGTCATGCCTGCCGCTGGGAGGGAAGAGGCGCGTCTCACCCACATACAGAGCCACAGGGATCGCCACACTAACAGTCATGGCTGAGGGGGAGGGAAGGTGTTTGTCGTCAATCCACATGCCTCCCCGAGTTGGGGGTCTGCGTTTGGACGATGACGGCCATCACCCACACCCACACTAGCCTTAGTTGCCGTCCTGGACTGTCGGTCTTATGTGCTCCCTTCTGACTGTATTCATCCTCATCGGTCGGAGTAGTGGTTAGGTCAGCAGTATTGACTACTATGCCATTGGTATGGTGACGCTCATCGATCGTTTTTACGGAACTCACTCGTCCCGTTGTGCCTTACGGGATATCTCTCTCGATCCCAACCAGCAGCCGCACAGCGGCGCGTGTCGGTAATAAGGTTCTGCCTATGACATTGTCAGCTCTGGGCAGTGATGCGACTACGTGCGTTGTAGGTTCGCTGGACGCAGCTCAGCGTACGGAAGTGCAGGGACGAAGCTTGAAGTCCAACGGGCAAATCACAGAAGGCTCCCCTGCGGGTGTAGAGGACTGATCGGTTTATGAAGGGATCGGTGTAAGTCACCTTCAAGCAATCGACTGAGACCACCTCGGAGGGGTCGCTAAGTACCATTTTGAAATGCTCGTCTGCAGTTTTGATGGGTTTGGCTCGTCAGTGGGTTCTCCACCGTTCATCGTGTGCTCTCCGGTTTTTCGCTGCTAGCCCTGTTAATTTCACTCAGAAGTAACCTTTTGGGCCCAATCTAAAAATTCACGCACCAGCAGCTGGTCCTACGGGCATTCCGTGGTATACGCAGTAATTTTGTGGCAGCCGGAATATTTCTCGACAAGGATTTAACACTTGTAAAAGTTTCTGCGCCCTTGCCATCAGACAAAATTGAGTTTCTACAGCGAATTTGAGCAATGCTTTCAAAATCAGGTGTATTCATCCCTCTCTTTTTTTCTCTCTCTTGTGTGAACAGAAGTAGTCGATGAAATTTGATCCTTTGTCAATTTGCTGGCCATTAGATAAAGCCCGTAGAGATGGGCTTGATATTAAATGGCACAGAGCCTACAACGCTTGATCGAATGCTCCAAATGAAGTCTACCAAATAATCCGACTATCTTGAACAAGAGGCAGTCAGAAACATTTACAGACGTCCTCTTAAGGTGTGGAGTACGCACATCGTAATTTTCCCCACCAAGAACGCTCGTTGAATAAAGCTTAAGAGCCGGCAGTTAACGCATTAAGATCCGGCTGAGATATTACATCTTGTATTCAGCTGAGAAAATATTCTGGCTGGTCTACGAATGCACCTGGATTATCTGGCCGAAGTAATGTGAAGTTGGTGATATTGAGTCGTAGATTCCAGTCACTTGGTTATTTGACCTCCTGACTTACTTTAGTCTGCAAGGTGCCGTATTTGGGAACTCAACTAATGGCGTTCCAAGTCTTTGCATCGTTCGAAGTCACTCATGTTTCCGAGTCGGAAACATTGCACATTCGCCTACTTATAAGAGGAATAAAGTAGACTTTAGCACTGGAACCTGGGCAACTGCGCGCACGACTGTTGCAGGAGTAACTGTCTCCTGAGTGACTGAAACAGAGAATTAGATTGTTGATCGTCACATTTACTGATAGTATTAAAACATGGGGAGAGGGCAAGTGTGCAGACAGTTTTATGATTTGTCATCGACTATCGAAAAACTGGGTGTTTAATAAAGAATGCGTCTCTTATTGCTAATGTGTTGTTTTCTATGTGGAGGCAGTCCGAAATATTCGCCGAAGCACCATATCTCTATTGACGGCTTTCGCGAATACGCATGGAAGCAGAAATATACCGGCACGTGAATGGTCACTGCTCAGTACTTTTTGCATTGTCCGGTTGCAAAACCGCTATATTTAGGCACTATGCGCAACAGTAACCATATGCAAACATGTTGTAATATCCGCCCACTTATTAGGCTTAGAGATGAAAGCCTATTCAAAATAAACAAAACCAAAAGGTGTTATCCTCTAACTCCTTTTAAATAAATACATGTTTGACAACGGAGATGATATACAAAAACGAGAAAGTTCGTCGGAAAATAGAGCCGTATTCATGAATTTTGAAGCTGGTCACACCAACCCGTCTTCAGACGAGATGAGTAGTGGGAAGTGGTTGTGCAATTATTTACCTTACTGACAACACAGGTACTAGCTATAGACCCAGACACGCGTGTTTCGCCAATCTTGGGCAGCTGCCTGACGCAATTGCGAGTGGTTCGGTTAATCAGTGGGTCCACCACCCTTCCCTGTGTATTTTCCGGGTAATGAGGGAGATAATCGGACCGGAGCGCTGAGAGACATCGAGGTTACATCGACAGAACAGGTGTCCATGCGAGGAGGTGAATAGCGTGTTTAGATAGGTGCCGGGAGTCATGGGGAGTGTTGGGAGTTTCAGTTATGGTTTAATGTATCGGGGAGATACGACGTCCAGGATGTTCTACGTGGTCGAAGATGGGCTAGCAGCTGGTGTTTTAGGGTGCGCGTAAGGCAGTTATCCATGAGCGCAAACATTCTTAGTGAGCGTCCAGGTCGACATGGAGTTGGTGCCGTTGTTGTTAGAGTAGCAGTCTTCGAGAAGCTCTCGTGCCTACTTTGTGTGAGCACTGGCGATTACTTCACCCCCGTTCAAATCGAAACTGTGATTACGCTCAAGGAGGTGCGTAAACACGAGAAACAAGGGGTCCCGCTTCGGCGGATGGCCAAATTTTGTTCGATAATGCGAGCCTCAAGTCATCGGCCGGTAGGCCCAACATAGACGCAAGAACAGTGAGCACACGGAATTCGGTAGACGACAGCATATGTATGTATACATATGCATGTTTAATGCTAAAAGGGCGTTCGCCGACCAATTTACGAAACTCATTCGGCCCGTTTTGCCTTGGGGATCTCTCGCGTGTCCCGCCAACAACCGCACTGCGGCGCGTAACATCGGCAGATTGGCATTTCCGACAAATCAAGGAAAGCTAAAATGGCTATTTCTTGCTTATTAGCCGTCTTCAGTCAGCCGTACCCTCTATAGAAGTGTGCAACCCCTGAGACAAGTGGGTTTCGTAATGTAATCGACGAACGTACTTGTGCCGTTGTATATACCTGATCTTAAGCCATAGGACAACGAATCCGTGGCTCAGTGGTTAGAGACGTTGGATCTCTAACTAACACGTCGGGGGATCGAGCCCCATGGGTTGGGTGAGTCGGTCTGATGACGACGACTAATACGCCACAAATGGTCATTACAGTCTCCCTTTTCTTTGTCGGTTATCATATTCTGGTTATACATACTGATATATAGGCAGAATGGTATTACCGACAAAGACAAGGGAGACTGGAATGGCCATTTCTGGCTTATTAGCCGTCGTCAGCCAGCCATACCCAATCCCGAAGTGTGGAACACCCGAGCCTCGAACTCGCGACCTGTTGGTTTAGAAGTCCACGCCTCTACCCACCGGGCCACGAGCCCGCTGCCCTGATATATGCACGTCCACTTGGGACAAATTGTCTCGTCTCCTAACCGCCTCCTGTTGCTTGTGTATTCGGGTTGGGGAATATTTCCCCGTTTGTACTTGGTGCTTTGTAGCAAGCTCGGGTACACATTTCACATATGGTTGCTTTTGTTGCCCGAACGGTCGTAGTTTTCGAAAGATTGGATTGTTGTTGCTTCATGCACTGATGAACAAAGTCAAGCTGTAGTTCTTTCCGGAAAGTAGTATTAAAATATTGATTTCTTTTGGGTAAATTTTTTCATTGGAACAGCGAGTTGTAGCCCGACCTTATAAGATACTAACAGAGTCGCATTTGTGGAGGAATTGACTATGGCCTATAAAATGGCAGATTATCTCGAAGTATGTTTTTTGAGATAAACGGAAGTTTGCAGTGTTCAATCGGCTGTCGGCGCAGTGGGCAACTTAGGAATAAAAGTTGTGCATTTACCTTTCTTTAGCGGTTAGGTGGAATTACCGAAAAATAGAAGTTAGCGTTGCTGTATAGTATTTCTAATTGACCTTTATTGATGATAACGAACGTATCTTCTATGTCGTGCAGTAACCAGTTTAAGTTAACTGTGGAGAGAGAGAGTGAGCTAGAGCGTCCAATTTCTGCATTGCATCGTCCGACAAAAAGGCAGATATTTGTGAACTGTTGAGGACGCCCCTTAATTTTATATGATATTAGCCGGCAAATAAAACGTATGTTTCTGACAAATATCGAGGAATATAAGCAGGACCTCCGCAGGTACATCAATATGGCTACCTGGAACGCATCGTCACATATCTTCGCTGCTAGCTTGTGTGTGTGCATATAGGTGGAGAGTTATTTCTTAGTCTGGCCTTAATAGATTGCACTTCAAATGACGCAAGGGGCTTTCAGAACACTTTCTTAGGGTCTACAGTCTTGATGGGCAAGGCGATTTCAGGCTCCTACGTGACCTATGCATGGACGTTTTCGATCTCTTTTTCGACGAGCTTGGATACATTCTACACAGAAGAGAGAGGTGTCTAGCCGGCTGGCTCTGGCATCTGAGTGGTCGTACGTCTATAAAAGTCTTTTTTCCTCGAACCTTCGTTGTCGCACGCATCAGTGGACAAATTCATTAAGGAGTTCATTCTGGAAAAGGATTTAAAAATGCTATTTCATTTCTGATCGATATACCTACTCCAAATTAAATTTCTTGGGATGCCCTTTCTCCAATACATCTACGTCTGAACTATGGGTCCTAGCACGCTTAACAAGCTGTTAACAAAGCAGCGTTTATGAGGAATAGTGGGGTTGCACCCAAAGGTTAGATTAACGTCGGAGTATGTATTTTGTATGCACTTTACAGCGCTCCATCAGACTTTTGGTGCAAAAGGACATCTATGAATGTGGGTTGTCCATTGCTCTCTGCTTCGAAAACAAGCTAGATTCTTGTGAAAGTGGAGCTAGATTTTTTACAAGGTAAAATTATAACTAATCTCTTCAACAATTACACGCTAAATTTATTTCGATCCAACTACGAAAAACTTGGTGCCTCGTCGGGATTCGAACCCACGTCAGCAAGGAGAAGGCTTTAGTACAACCATCGCTCTAGTTACGAGGCCCCACCGGACGACTCGAGTTTAATTACATTTGGGTCAAGTTTACCCGCCCGACCTACTACAGCATCCGAATCAATTAAATCTGATACAGTTAGCTGACCGCCTAATCAATACATCTAGAATTCACCAGATGAATATCAGGCTCATATAATTCATAAGTGTTACAGTAAATTTCAAATAATTCATCTTGACCATAACACCTATGAATGACACTTGTGTTGCATGTGTAAAGTACTCACTACCTCGGACTAACTGCGGGGAACGCGGAAGCTTCGAATCTCTGCACTATCGTTTCCGTCGAAAGACACATATTGGTGACCCCATGGAGGTGCTTCTTAGATTACCATGTTAGTGCTCAGGGAGAGGTATGTTTGTTTCTATACGAAGATCATGGAGTTCAAGAAAGGCTTCCATTGGTATATTGGTAGTGTAGGTCTGCTTGACCAGTTGTCAATCTTCATTGGTGTCGTCTGTAAGGATGGTGCCCCAGTCGGGGTCAGTTGAAAGCGCCCTTCTTCGAGTGAAGTCACGTCGCCAGATGCCACGTCCTCCCTGGCATAGACTGTGTCGAGTTAAGGATGAAAAATAATCCGACGTAAGCATCATATAGCCATTTCGACAGAGATGGGACTAGGTGACGCAGTCACCAATACGTCTGCTGTTCCAGCAGAAGACAAATGCAAGCTTCAGAACATTTGCCCTGATCTGTTACCCAACATTCAGTGAATACTGCCTCCACCCTTTCATACAGAACACAGTAGTCGAAAGGCGACTTCGGAGATTGTGCGCACGCAATTACCCGGCTAATTAATTGCGAGTTGGATTTGCCTACAATTAAGACATCGGGCGACTAGAGAATTTACTTAACTGCATTACTATGTAACTGCCAGAGAAGTTATCTGACCTTGGAGAGCGTTGGCGTTGTATTCATGGAAGCGCGGTAAATCCCCAGTCTTGCTAGTCAGTCAAATGGTTTTAACGTTGCAGGCAGCCATGGCTAGCATTTCAGATACGTTTGGGGCTTCGTTCACACACTTTACCATTCTGCCGCTGATAGGTTTTGGTGTAAATTCACATTCTTTTGAATGACTGTTCTTCCAAAGAAAACAAATTTGCTTTCTCTATCCTTCGGCCTTATAAAGTTCACGGCGTTTCAAACGTCCTTAGGTTAACCTTTTCTTCAAGGAACCAGCATAATTTGTTCATTTAACCACAGCACATTTTGTAGGTTGCAGTCGCCATAATCCTGCCTGATAGTTTCTCGTTTTTGCATCCCTATCATTTCCGGAATTTTTACTTTTGTGTGCGAATGCAGTACTCAGCCTAGGAGGCCACAAAAGAACAAAACCCCATGGAACTCGAAAGTTTAGAGTACTATAGTCTGCTTACGCAAAATCCTAAAAAACAAATATTGCCTGTTGACCCAGCAGGTGACAGGACATATCACGGATCCCGGATACCCAGACCGTGAGGTCGACTGACGAGATGGGCATCGTGTCATATAGAAACTAATCTGACTGCTGAAACGACCACAACACGATTAAGACTTACAGGCCCATTGAGAGCAATTGCTCCCACGAAGACTTTGCTTCGGACAAGAACAAACAGGGTGGAAGAATCAATGTCAAACTAACACGCTGAAGACCCGGCCAATTACCACCCATCGGCCGTCACAAAATCAACCAAGAAACTGGAGGAAAGCTAGCGAGGGAGCAACAGACATGGTGACTAGTCGTAAAATCCGGAGGCAGTCATTTTCGAAACCAAACAAACGGAAGAAACTAAGGTGAGGCGGTATTTGCACAGGGCATCAATAATCCCCACCACAGATAGTAAAACGTCGCTATAACTTGGACTCTTCTGACTAGGCCTTCATTGTAACGCCATCTTTTCGGCTCCGTTCGCCTTGGTCGGACACCTTATTAGACACAAAAATAAGGACACAGGCACCAAGCAGGTTTGCAACCCCCAGCGCCTGGATCACTGGGTGAAACCGGCCAGGAAGAACCCTTGCAGATTAGGTTGACTTTTCTGAAAGGAACTGGCATAATTTATTTGTTTTTTCAGTTTAGTTTGAAGAGATCGCATTCGCAATAGGTTTATCTAGTCAATATTCGCTTTTGCATCCCTAATGCTTTCAGAATTTATACATCCACGTCTGAATGAAGTAGTCGTTCTAGGAGGTTATGAGAAAGAGGATGATGCGGCGACCCTAAAGTTAGGTTTCATAGCATTTAGGAATGCGATAAACTCATTCAAGTCATAATTCCTCCACTTTTTGGACATTTGATTCGAGGTCAGTTAATTCCGTGGGGGTAACGTGCGCCGACTGTCCCAAAATAACCATGATAACACTTATGGGTTGTATAATTTTTAAACAAAATTAATAAACTGACGGATGCGATACCTTTTGAGCGAAAGCTTCACAGCCTTGCGTCATGTGCACATTTAGAGAAGAAGTAGTTAGCTACCACATGGGTCCAATAGAGAGAAACGTGTGCACGTTTTCTGTAGAACGCACTGGAATTTTTAAGGACATTAAAAATCAATTTGAAAATTCATTCCACTTAAGAAGTCATTTTTACAGCGTATAGTTTTAGCAGGCGACCAAAAAGATGTTCGTTTAAAAACTGGCATCCTGTCGTGACTGAAATACCTTGAAATTAGCCTGCATGATACCTACTTAAGTAATCCTTTAGAAACGAGAACACTAACAGAATTTTGGAAGACACTTCATGAGATAGTGAATCTACTGTTTGCCAAACAGAATGCAACCACTCATCCCATTCCTTACGACCGCTCACTAGAAGGCACCCAACAGAATGTGGACTGAAATGCAAAGCGAAGATCAGTTATAAATTATGATACAGCGAGTTTGAAATATCTCACTTGGGCACTGTTTTTACGAACAGTGGGCTAGGAGTTGTATCCGGACAAACTGCCCCAATCTGTTCGCCATGGTTGGCAAAAGTGAGGGCATTAAAAACAAGTAGATATCCAACTTCTATAAATGTAAGCTCTACCCACATTTTTCCCACAGGGTGAGGGCATCGTACATAAGAATCTGCCTGATTGGACAGTTATGAGCCCATGATCAAATGGCCGGTGTCTGTAGCACTGGATAAAGCTAGTCATTCCCCTCCCCCCCCTTGTCGTTTATCCGCCACACACGGTCAGTGACTGATCACATTAAATGTTAATTGAAATTCTAGCATGCGTTTTCGATTACGAAGGGTTACTGCAATGGGGCTGTAAGATTGATTATCTTGCGACGTAATCCCGTGATATTTCAGACAGGTCAGCCTGTTGATTTTTGAGTTTCTTTTCGGCCACCTAAATAATCGCACCCGGTGACAAATGGTTAATTATGTATTATACACTTTCTCTATTGATCTTTGATGTGCTTATAACCTCAAATACATGTTATAGAAAACCTCAATAAAAATATTATTTCTTGCACTTATTTACTTTTTTTAAAAACTTTTTACTTCAACAGAGAGTTATTTTGGTTTTAAAGGAGGCGTTTCAGTTCCCTGGTAATTTTGAACCTGATTTGTCATTGGACTTTCCTTGAAGTTTTTAAGTCTTCAAGATGTATACTTTCCGTTTATGTCATAAAGAATGTACTACATTGAGCTCCGAACATGCCGCAACGGGTATGGACTACGTTGTATACTTAATAAAGAGCGTTATCAAACAAGTAGACACGATTTTATTTGAATAGGCATTGCACAGTCTCAAATAATCTCATAACTAAAGACATTTTTAAAACCCTGAAAATCCTTTATTTGAGTAAAACATGAAGAAATTGTAGTTTGTTACCAAATTTATGCATGAAAACAATGTGTCTATCCGTTTTCTGCATTGTGTTTCTTAATTTATTAGATTATCGAAGATCTGTAGATAAAATGCTATTAAGGAAGTAGTCATCTTTTACCGAGTCCGTATTTGTGGGCGGGGAAGAGAAGTGCCGGAAAATTGACGTTTTTGAAATTTTTATGGGACTTTTTTGCAAAATGACCTGCAAGTCGAATGCCCTTAACTAATCCTTCCTAATCGAAAACACATTTCAGAATTTCAACCGACAGTTCATGAGGTCTTTAAAAGGATATCAGTCGCTAAAATATTGTCCATAATTAATGTTAACACTCTTTTTGCACATTCGTTTCCAGCATAGCACCTATTAGCAATGTCTGCGTACAGTAAAACCATCCGTCCATCACGTTTCAAGTTTCTTGGCGAAATTTTCAATGACGAACAAAATACCATGTTTGTGTGTTTGTTCCCTGAAACGGGTCAAGCGGCACAATGACTAGATCGGGGTCCAGCAGACGCTATCAGGACCGCGCAGCCATAACGAACGCCGGCATACGACAGACCCACCTGTATGTTTACGTCCCGCCATTCGGGATACCCGCCGCCCCTCACTTTTGTTGTTGTTGACGACCATGTTTGTTCTGTATTAGGGGATGTGGTGGTACCCCTAGGTGCGGATTTTCGCCGGGCCAGCTACCTGCGACCTCTCTCACCTCCGGTCTTCTTGAATTGGTCATGAGAAGTGATCTAGGTGGGGGAAAAGGACGAGGAGGAGGTCGAGGAGGGGAGATTGCGATAGATTTTGTGAATTTCTATTATTACTACAAACTACTTCACACACAAGTCATCGTCCCTACTCTCACGCTACTGTGCAGAACATAGTGGACATCGTTGAAACCGACAGTAGAACTGCAATGTGTGCGTGTATATAACGTGTCCTCAAAACGGGCCCCTCGGTAGATCCGTTGGACCCACGCGGGGACCATATCGGATTCTGCCAGGCGTTATCGGAATGTACACCGTAAAATGTGCCAACTTCGGGGTACGGCGGCAGCCCCAGCAGCCGGCAGATGTCCCGCACACTGACACCACTGCCGTCCTCCCATTTCTGTTGTTGATTAGAATCCTGGTCATATATTGTGTAGACCAGGGGGCGGGGAGTGGGACTCCAAGGTGCGGACTCGACCGCGCCATACAACTGCGTCCCTACCCGTCTCCGTCCTTCTTGAATTTGTCTTGAAACCTGCCCCAGGTAATGGGGGAGGGAGAGAGAGGGAGCGGTAGATGCTGTGCAAATTAACTATCATTATAAACTAACTTACGCACAAGGTACCATGCCTACTCCCACCTCACTGCGGAGTACACGGTGGGCATCGTTGGATTCAACAGTCCTACTGTCGCGTGTGCGAGTGGTGCGTAAGTGGCTTAAAGAAGCCACGTTGGCCGCAATAGTCACTGTCGGACGGGCTGCTGATGTGTAGAAACGGGCGAGCAAGACGACGTGGATACTGAGATGCCTCTCCCTGCGGCATATCTGCTCTACCTTCACCAGAGTATGCGTGACGCGCTTAAAGGTATCATTACCCAATAGTAGTCGTGTCTGAGAGAGCCTTCAGTTGAAGAATATACTCGGGCCTACTTCGGACTAAGAATTATGCTAAGAAAGTTCCTCGTAAGTTATTTAAAGCCTTGTAAGAGAAAAAGGTGTGCTAAAAATTCAGTTTACAGAGCCCAAGATGTTTTTTTGTGATTTTACCCTCCCAGTAGAACTTTGAACAACTGTTCTGCGACGTTGTCACCTGTTGATGTGACTGCACCTAATCTGCCTGCCGTCAAAACGGGTCACGTGGGAGATGCGTGGAAGGAGCACGAGACCCATTTGAGGGAACAAAATCTGCGCATTCCAAAACAAATACAATACTTGCGGGAGTGTAGCGGCACGCAACGGAGCGGGTTCACTCAGGTGATACCAATGTGCAGCCACCAACCTTTAATTGGACTTACTAATGGGATTTTTTTATGGAATAATACTTTAAGTCATAAATGAGAGTGGCTAGCCCACTGGAATTTAGCGCATAGCTGCCCCTGACACGAGTCTGGCTGAAAGTTGTCTGCTTCTCTCGGTGAAATCTCTGGGATAGCCATTGGCTGAAAATAGGTTCTGAAGGTACAATCTTTCGGCTCCATTATCTTCTGGCGTGCAGCAGTGTGTTTCGACTCCTTGGAATAGAGTGCGGACACAGCTACGTTTAGGAAACAGAGGATGGTTGCTGTTGAAGTTTAGGAGCTGTCTTGTGTCGGGAGCACATCCGACGGCCAAATGAACAGCAACCCGAAGTCTGGAGGGCCATTCCCTACGCTAAAGGGATATCTGAAGCGGTCTGTTGACTGTGACAACCTGCCGGGGTAGGTGTAGCTCATGGACCCCAGGCCACGATTCGACGCCATCTGGTGCGACCTTAGGACCCATTACCGCCTGCTGAAACCTCAACAGTCATCTGCAAAGTAAATTGCGATGAGGGCGACTGCAACTATGTGGGAGAAACCGGGCGGAAATTGCAGTCTCGCCTACAAGAGCACAAATCGGTCATTCGGAGGTTAGACCCTAACTCTCAACTAGCGAAACACGTTGTAGAAACTGGGCATCTCAAAAGAGCTACCATCCTAGGCCGGGGCAACACAAAAGCCGAACGGCTAATTCTCGAGGTGTGTTACTGCGGTTTTCACTCCATCAACAGGCATCTGGACCTTCCTGCAGCTTAAAAAGCCCTACGTTATCACAATCGTAGAGCTTGGGACCAAACATCCACACCAGACTAAATAAGGCCATACGTAGGCAGCCCGACGGCGAGTGTGCTCGGTTAGGAAGAACAAGAACCTCCAGTCCGACCACTCGACCACCCGACAAAGGATCAATCACCTCCCCCCGTCGGAATGGTGACTCACAAAGCACGTCAACCATCCCCCGGGAGGCCAAAGTAGCGAGAAGAGAGAAAAATTGATCATCATGAGGCCGACCAACACAAAACGCCACTTGCAATTTCTGGTGGATTAAGTGCATTTTACTCTTTGACAATGGAGTGCCGGCCAAACTCTTCGAAGCTTCAGCTTTTAAATAAACCCGTTCATTTGAGCACATTTTCCTCAAAGCATCAGCCCGGACCTTTCAACTTTGCCAATCTGAACAGTTGATGATTTGACAGCATTTGTGAGTCACATGAACAACATGCCGCTGATTCAAAGGAACATCCCCAGTGACACAAGCGACTAGGACTACAGTTCTGGCTAATTCCAATTCATGAGCTGGCCTTCCCCCCAATCTCAGGTTTTGGTAAACTGTGGTTCGGATCCCAAGCAATATAGCCGGCAGCTTTCAAGTCCAATTACCTTCTGAAATCGAGGGATTTGTCATCCTGTCTCTTCTGTTCGGGAGTAAATAATTGGCATAGGAAGGTTATTCATCGATCTAACTATGGCAGAGTGCGATGTCAGTGTATTCTCGTCCTGGGTTTGGGAAGTGGGAGCCTGAAAACAGTGTATAAATAAAAATTGCTTAACTTAAGCTTATTCGGCCTTCTTGGTATTAATCCCGTGAGATCGAGGCAGTTCTATCAAGTCTTTTTTAAAGTATATTGTATTCGTGATCCAAAGCATCCTTCTCAGACACACAACTGGGTTTACTTAATATATAAAGGGTAGAAATGAATTATGTGGCCGTCTAAACACGACACAAGAACAGGAACTGCCATCAATTTGGGCGATTTGGAGTCAAATTCCAGAGAAGGTACGTTAGGTTTAAGATTACGTTCAGGGCTGAATATAGAGTTAATAGCAAGTTAAGTCAGAATCAGATTTGGGGTTAAAGTAGCGGTTAATTTTAAATGCAGAGTTAAGGTTTAGGTAGGCCTGGGGTTAGGATTTGGGCAACTGTTTGGTTTTATATTAGGGTTATTTTTGGGGTTGGAGCACGGGAATATTTAACCCTTTCTAGAATTTTGCGCGGGTCCAACTTTGTTAAACCGGGCGCGACGTTCCTATTCGCATGTCCTGTTTGGGGGTCACATAAGCCAGTTCCGCCATATAAAGATTACTGTCTGCCGGTGCATATCAGCGAAATGCACTTGGAGATCTCGTGAAGTTATTGCATACGCGGTACGAAGTCTCTGTTTCGTCTGCTTTGAATGTTTCTCGCCATGTAAAGGCCACCGAGGACTGTGGATGTGATTTATGATCCTCGGAAGAATGCAGCCGATCCTGTCGCAACAGTTATTTTGGCTCTGCTTACTTGAGCTGACAACGGTTACACTAGCAGTACTGGGTCCCTTATTATGCCTAATGGCTCCTAACAGAAATATTTTGTGCTTGATCACGATTTCCAGCCAAAAGATAGAAAAAATTAGAAGTAAAAAATTGAGGGGAATTTTTACCAAAGTTATTCATCAAGGGACTTCATCTACAAATTGTTGGATGTTTTCAGTTTTATGGTGGAAGCATATCACGGTAATTAGATGTCAGTTCTGGAATGTTACAAATAGCCAATCACCAAATCACAATTTTCGGAATTCCCAAGTCAAAATCAGTTTCCTGTACTTTCAACACATCTGCTTTTTCTACGCAAATAGGCCTTCTTCAAATACACCCACTCCAAATGAGAAATGCAATTTATCTGTCAGCATGTAGATCATAATTCCCGCCTCCGCCTCTCCTCGCATGTCGGTACAGCTTTCTCCCGCGATTACTCTGTTTGTTGACTGTTTTTCACGGTTAACCGCCCTACCGCGACTCATATCATTCCATAGGCACGACGATAGACAATCAAATAGGTGCGTTCGCCAACTGCGATCCTTGAATGTTTACCCGATCATCAGTACGCGAGTACTATCTACTTATGCGGTAAAATCCGAGTTGTTGTCTGGAGCCGGTATACCACGCCCATGGCAAGTTAAGGATGCACAGGACATCTGCGCACTCGCTGTTCTGAAGGGATTAAATGGCGCACTCAACCAATGAGGTAGCAAGGTCGGCTGGGTGTGACTTAATAAGTAGGACTGATTTGAATTTTAGTGGGAGTTTTGTTTGACCTGCACAAAGTAAAATCTCCCAACTATCTGAAGTCAAATTTGGAGGCTTGCGACCAACTCAAAGAACTCATCATGACCCACTGCAGATGCTGTAAGTTTGCCTTGATTCTTAATCTTACCTTTGAATAATCGTAAAACCTTATGAGTTCGGTTATATTTTGATCTATGGTGGTCCAAGAAAAATGGCCTATTTGCATACGCTGAGGAGCGTTTATTCAACCAAAAGAAAATTCTGCACGGTCTTGCGGATGAAAAATCTTAAAAGTAAGAAGCAAAAGGACGGTCCGCGATAAGTTTGCAAAATATAGTATGACGCACCAAACAACTGGTGTTTCCTCTTGGCATGAAACAGCTAGTTCCCACATAACTAGTTTAATGCAGCAAATTCCAGTGGTGTTAGTGGCGAAGTAGTCAAAATGCTGCTGATTTGCAAAGACTTTTGTAGCCTACTCCCAAGATGTTTCAGTCGTGGCAAGATGCAAGCTTTAGAATTAGCCTGTGCTCGGTTGCTTGCAGAAACTTTGTCCGTCTAAAAGTGGCAACATGCGTATTGTAGTTGATTTCCATTTTTTCAATACTCGTGTGTAGTATCACACACCTTTTGAAAATATGCACGCAAATCTTGCAACCTATAGGCAGAATAGTATTACCGAAAGAGACAAGGGAGACTGTATTGACCATTTCTGGCTTATTAGCCGTCGTCAGCTAGCCGTACCCAACCCCGAAGTGCGAAGCACCTGGGGCTCGAACTCGCGACCTGTTACTTAGAAGTCTAACGCCTCTAACCACCGAGCCACGAGCTCGTTGTCCTTTTGGTTTCGATTGGAAATATACAGTGGTAGAGGGGCACTTGCCGATCGTTTTTACGAAACTCACTTGTTCCATTGTGCCTTACAGGCTCTCTCTCGAACCCAACCAACGGTCACACAATGGCGCATGGTATAGGCAGAATAGCATTCCGGTCCCATTGTCTTTGTCAGTAATGTCAGTCTGCTTATATCACACGTCGCTATACGGCTACTGGTTGGGCACGAGAGAGAGCCCAAAGGCACAACGGGACGAGTGGGTTCCTTAAAAATGTTCTGCGAACGCCACTCTACTTTTGTTACTTATGGTAGTATATTAACTCACCCTGAATTATTTTACTTGTCTCCTACAGAAATCCTTCTTAACTCTCGAACCTTTTTGAATCTGTGTGCAATTAAATTTGCGTCGAGGGTTTGCAAACTGCATGTTTGCGTTTTGCATGCTTTTAAGATCAGGACATTTAGAACTCATCAAACTGTACAGTTCATGTGGACCATGTAGCATATTTCATAAGCTCCGAGACATTCCAGTCGTTTACTGGGAGCGCCGGCAGACTTTAAAGGTACCGCCTGGCAGTTTTTATGGCCACCTCATGACTTGGAGGATCATATACCATTTACGTATTTTTAAAAACAGTATTTACCCCACTGTGACAAGAAGGCTGCTGTACCTGGAGAAAGACAATAATAGCGCCGTCTATGGTTATGGTAGGGGACGCCCACCGATCGTTCATACGGAACTCACTCGTTCCGTTGTGCCTTAAGGGCTCCCTATCTCGAGCCCAACCAGCATCCGCACAACGGTGCATGATAAATAGGCAGAATGGTATTACCGACAAAGACAAGGGAGACTGGAATGGCCATTTCTGGCCTATTAGCCGTCGTCAGCCAGCCATACCTAAGCCCTAAGTGTGGAACACCCGAGCCTCGAACTCGCGACCTGTTGGTTTAGAAGTCCACGCCTCTTCCCACCGTGCCACGAGCCCGTTGCTCTGTCGGTTTTTGATCGGGAATACACAATGGTAGGGGGCGCTCACCGATCGTTCATACGGAACTCACTCGTTCCGTTGTGCCTTAAGGGCTCTCTCTCGAGCCCAACCAGTAGCCGCACAGCGGCGCATGATATATACTCAGAATGGCACCGTCTATCCTTCATATCCGGTCTTCTGATCTTCCATATATAATTTGTGGCCTAAAAACAAATAAGACCGTGATCGGTGGCTTGGACTTAAATGGAATTACATGAAAACACTTTTCTTCTATTTTACGTACCTAAACGCGCGATCGGGCATGTTGCCTAGCAAGGGCCTGACATACTTGCAAGCAAGCTTTGCCTATTCCAGTTAAACCCCGTTTCGTCGCTGACCCTGTCTTTTATCCATCCGTCCCGAAACACTAGCAGGGATGCGCACAGCTCAGATTTACTTCATATCCACCCTTTTCTACGTCCACTTCATCTTTACCAGGAGTCAACAGTTCAATAGTACGCTTTGACCGTTCTTCCAGCGTCTTAATGCCAAGGGCGACTCCCCTGAACTGCAGTTTTATTTGGATTTTAAGGTGCAAACGAACTTACATTGATTGATTAGGCAGGACAAGGATAAAGGCTTTTGGCGTGACCTCTGTTGTCGGTTTGTGGAGGAATTGTGCCGTACCCCTAATTTGTTTTCAAATACTACAGTACGCCTCCACTTTTTTTCGAGACCTTAAATTAGCCTTCAGAGTGATTGTCTGTACGCGATCAGCCTAAGAAGCCTAAAAACCGCGAAGAATGATTTAGGCACTAACAGCGGAAGAAGGCAGGTCGGTTGGTGTCGTTTTAAGTAGACTTTGCTACTCACTGCCTGCGAAGACGGTAGGCTGTCTCAAGGTTATGTGGAAGCAGCCGTCAGGTAGCCTAGTCGATAAACCCCATTCCTGTTTTAGTGCACATTAGTAGTAACATTCAGTGGAAAAACGGAAGACTTGCTCAATGGTAGAGCGTTAGACTCATTTTTTCTGTCAGTTTTATGTATTAACTATCAAGGTTGCTGCGGTGCATCTGCGTTTATGAAAGAAAACGGGCAACCTTCCCTTCTGACTAATTAGTAACAGTTAATGTGATTGTAAGAAGCCAACAAATGTTTGCTGACTAGAAATGGCTGCTTAGTGTAACCAATGTGGAAAAATGATGAATTTGCTTCTTCAGAATAATTACGCTACTGACTCACGCATGTACACTCCGCCTTAGTAAACAATACTCTCAGGTAACCTATAACCCAAAACTACGCATTTCCCAACCCTGCACCAAGTAATATTCCACTTTAAAATTCGTTGTTTCGTCAAAATAGACTGCGTCACGAATGCTTTTTTGACGCATGGCTTTTGGGCAAACCTTAGTTTATAATATTTCAAAAACTTAAAGCATGTCTGTCGTAAGGTACCTTTCAAAAATGGTGCGGCTTCGCGACCTGGTAACCTTAGTTCCTCTTCGTTCTGTTTCACCACTATACCGCTTACATTTCCTGCGTGACTAAGAAGATTATTTGTGGTGCCACATGCAAGAGCTCATTTTCTGTATAAAAAGGTTTTTGCGGCCATATCATACGCCTGCGTTTTTGACATCAATAAACTCTTTTTTCTATGTTACAGACAATGAATACTACCACAAGTTACGAATGAGATGAAGTCATTGGCTTTTGCTCTGACTCTTTGTTTGGCCTAAATACTCATCTTTTTCATGGGCTCATGTTATGCACTTCTCGACTACCTTGCTTTAATTTGTTTACTATTTCGTTTGTGTTGGTTGCTTAAATTATGGATGAAATTATAAGGCATCTTTCTTAGGATTCGCACGCTGTTTGCAGATGAAAACTGTTTAACTAAATTCACATAGCAGTGTGGAAATGTCTCTTCCACAATCACTCCCATTCACTCCTTAGTCCATGCTCAGGGAACGGTAGGACGTAGGACCCTAGCTAACTTAAGACAATCTGCGGACCGTGTCATACGGGAATTTCGGTAGCGGGGGTTTTACAAGTGAGGCAAAAAAAGCAGAACGGAGGGTAGGCAGGAGGCGAGAAAACACAGAAAATAATTAAACTTATATCACAATCTTATCTTACGCTGTCCTATGGCAACGAAAGTGAGCGCGATAATTTAAAAAAAAGTGAGCAAAAAGGAAGTTTTCGAAAATAAACGAAAATTTAAATTATTGCGACTGGTAAGTTTTCATTCAGTCAGAGATCCAAGAAAAGGTTACGGCAGAGTTTAGGATCTCATATAGCTGCCGTATACAAAACAGTCCACAGGCTACCTCAAGTTAGTTTGGGTCTAACACCCCGGCTTTGGCCATTTCCAATTTAGTGTGTTGGGTGGTATGTTTTGTTTGTGAGGAAAAGAAACAAAGTTCATTTCGGTGGGTCTAGCTCTGTCTATAGTTTAGGAGTACATCTTCAAATCGGTGGCTGCAGTGCGACATCGGCACAACTTGGCAGTTTGTAAGTCCGTCTAAGGAAGAACAGGAAGCTCAGTTAGAATGAGCTTATCGCCAATCACTTGTCCCACTGTAACAGTAGTATGTGGTGGGGCTGAAGTCGATGTCGACAATCAGGAAAATTAGAAGGAGGAGGAGGAGGAGGAGGAGGAGGAGGAGGAGAAGGAGGGGGGAGGAGGCACAACCCCGTGACCGCAAGAATCCGTACTTAAGTGCGCTTAATTTTGGGTTCTCGTTGTTAGTAGTGCATTTCAATTCTGGCGAAAACACAATTCAAAAATCGAGAAGACATCAATGTTTTGGGCTTGATCTGTCAGCGTCCATCTCCTTCCGTTATCGTATGGTAAAAAAGACACCTGCTAGTCAAATGATGGTTAGTGATTACGGACAACAGTCTCTATAGGACGCCAAGAAGTCCACAATTTAATATGAACACAGCACTTCGCTCTTGCGTCTATTCCACTGTTACGCTGGACTACCAACGTAGCACCCCTGTAGTTTCCCTGAAAGTATTGGTATGTGCTTCCCTGATAATATGTTAGCCAGACTCTTACTTGACTCTTTGACTTGACGGATAATGCTCCCGCCCACAAGTCTCATTAGGCCTCTACGGACGTAGCTATTTAAAACGAGCATAGCCTTTCACTTCTATAGACAGCTGTTGCACTGGGCTATGAAAGCAGTTCCCCATAGTTCCCGCGGAATATTTAAAGGATGCACATACGCATTCGGATCACGAAAGTGTCTTTCAGTGTTTGCCTAAAATGCAGAGGAATATGTGCTGAATGCTTGCGCATAGACGCGGATATGGCATACGTTAGACGTCAAATTATGCTCAGACCTAGTCAGTCAAGCTTTCCACCTATTGATGCAGTTTCAGGCGGTGGATCCGGCTTGAGATAGCCCTGAGGCTAATGGAAAGTTTGCGACGCTTACCGTCCTCGCCTATATGAAGCACCGAACTTAGGTTATGTCGCTCTGTTTGACTGAGCGCATGATCAGTGACCATTTTCATGTTGAATTGGCAACAGTGAGTTGTCCTGCTACTTTTAAAGGCATTAACTCATCGCGTGGATTCGCCAATAATTTATTTCTCCGGTAAACTCAGGCCCACGGCGAAGATCCTCAGGGCTGATAGATTACTGATCTGCGCATCGCTAGTGAGAAAATCAATAAATTTGCAGTACCATAGCACAGGTTAATATTGGGTGTTGCCCAGAAACCCAGTGGAGTACACTTCAGGGAATGCAATACTTAGGAATACCGAACTAGCCTGCCCCTTCTTTCCTTCCTTGATAGTTGGGTTATTCTAGTAGCGGTGACACAGCGCCATCTAATTAACCATCTTCGACAGCCCTATATTGTGGTTGGCACTGGAAATATCTCGACAAGCTCAGCATGCTAAAAACGGACTTTTATGAAAACAACCTTGTATGACCTTCAATGTCTAGTCGGCTTAGTGTTTTGTTGGATTCTGTTGAAAACATTCAGATCAAAGGGCTTGATCGCAATGCTGCACAATGAAGAACTAAAATGCTCCACATTTATTTTGCTCGAATATTATTCTGCAACTGCATCTCACAATTCTCGTTTATGGCTTTGCGAAATTCTGTTTGTGAATGCATACGACGGCGTCATGTCTACATATTAATTTGTTTCAGCCGACAGCGATTGGCTGTATCAACACCTGGTCTACGCAGATGGAAGTAGCGCTACTCGAAGACGTGATGACTATCACCAGTTACAGTACTTCGAAAACTGCTACTGTTTGCAGACTGGTACGCTTTTGGTTATTTTTAAACAACGCATTCTCATAGATTCCTGCACGCACATATATATATATATATATGCATTTCAAGTGGGCGTTTGACCCTCACTGTTGTGGTTAGGATCTCACTCGATCCCATTCTGTCCACCCGACAGCTTGCCACTGGCGACAACGAACGCTGTGTCATAGGACACATACCACATATAATACATGAGCAGCTCGCTAAGACTGTAACAAACCAGACGCAGACAGCTGTTTCACGGTCGTTATCGATCATCAGTACGTCATAGGCCTTATGAAGTGAGGTATATAAGCATATATATATATCGAGAGAGGAATATATTTAAAACTGAACATGCTAAGAGAGTTAAACGGAAGTGCGCCCAATCCTGCAACACATATATGTATATAGTAAGCGTGTCATCTCCTGAAACGTTAACCGAAATTCTAAAATATGTTTTCGGTCCGAGAACATTACTTTAGTAGGGTCGTTATATCCGTTAAAGTGCAGCAAAATCCCAAGATATTTCAGTCACAACAGTATGCCTGCTTTTGAATAAGCTTCCTTCCGACTGTCTACGAAAACTACACTTTGTAAGAAATGACTACTTATGCATTATGAAATTTTCCCATTCATTTTCGATGCCCTTATAAATTTTACCATATTTCATAGAAGACGTCACAACAATTCTTTTTTTTTCTACTAATTTGTTAGCAGAGCGCG
Source organism: Spirometra erinaceieuropaei (assembly GCA_902702965.1). NCBI lineage: Eukaryota > Metazoa > Platyhelminthes > Cestoda > Diphyllobothriidea > Diphyllobothriidae > Spirometra > Spirometra erinaceieuropaei. The sequence continues at coordinate 1,117,825 of CACRXP010000157.1, forward strand.
ACTTCGCCAAATTTTCTACTTGAAGAGAAAACAGCTTGTAGTTTTAAAAAGAGGTCTAATTATGAGATTTTAAAGACCGTGAGGTGGTTATTCATAGAACATCGCATCGGCACTTTGTTGATACTACTTCTAAAGCTTACACTCTGGTCCACACCCATAACACAATTTTATGAATGCCACATGACGTTTACTTAACAGTGTAGAGAAATGTGTAATATTCCTTTCACGGGACATACATTGTGCGGTTCGAAAACCTTGAATGCAAACGTAACAGCAGGTAGGCAAAAATCATTCTGTAATTGGAAAAAAGCTTGTAAAAATCGAAAGATGCTCTATCTTTGATTAGAGGGATTTGGAGAAAACGCAATTTACTGCCAAATTAGTACAAGAGAGGATATTTTTGTGCGCGTTTTGTATAAAATATATTTGAATTTTTAAGGGTAGTGACGTTTAACGGGAATACTTCGTGCTACACAAGCAGTCGTTTTTTACGAAATTCGGCTTTTCTGACGGCCAAAAGATGCTCATTCCAAAAGTCAATTTCCGGGCAATATGGAAATATCTTAGGACTATGCTGCACGATAACCGATATTACAACCGCACCTAAGCAACTTTTTCAAATCTCAGTTAACATTGTGTAACATAGCACATCTAATGTATGTGTGGGTGGGAAGGGTGACAGGGACGAGGGAAACTGGAATGATCATGTATGGTCAGTTGTTCATAGCCAGTCGGGTTTACTTAACCACCCGTCCGCCGCACTTTTGCCTCGACTCCACGATGTTCAGTTATCGAGTGTTACTAAGTCCTAGGTTCGGGCAATTGAGCTACTGGTTCGCGACAGTCTCGTTGAACGGATCAGGCAATGACCAAACTACACGGCTTCGAGCCTCGAGTGCGGTGAATCCAGGCTCGGGCAAGGCAGACAGACGACGGCTTACGAGGCGGAAACGATTGTTTCACTTCCCCTTCTATTTCTTGCTTGCCCTTTCTCCTCATATAATACAAGTCGCTAGGCGGCTCGCCTGTAACGGTGCTATACTGAATTTTAAGACACAAAGGGACAAGCAGGTCACGTAATCCCATCTTGAAACGTCCTTCCAACATAGTTAATAGGCTAGATTGCAGCCAACAGGATAAGGAGCTCATGGCTCCATTGGTACAGCACTGACACTAATCCTGCACTGTGTCCCACAAGCGATTTCGAGACTGACGTTTATTTGTTTTTCTTTTGCTTCAGACAACAGCGACTGGCTAAATCAACACCTGGTCATCGCGCATCGACGCAGTGCCGCTCGCAGACATACTGACGGTACCCACTTACCGAGCCCTTTCAACTTCTACTGTTGTCGAACTATTGCTTTTATGTTGATATTCAAACTGATACGTTTGCACAGATTCATATAACCACATTCACATGCATTAAAAGTGGAGATCCTAAGACTTTTAATCGGAAATTGACCAAGTTCGTAGAGGTATTCATGCTGATGGTGTATCAATGAGGAGAGGGAGGAGTGGAATGACCAGTTCTGCCTTTTTGGCCGTCGCCAGCTCGCCTTACCCAAACCCACATCGGCCGCAGCCCAGCATCAGACTTGCGTTACTCAGTTGCTGGGCCGCAGGCGCGTTGAACGACTCACTAAACTGACTCACAGATAGCCAAAGGACGGCCTTCAAGGCTTAGACACAGCAAATATAGGTTTGGGCAAACTTAACCGAAGATGACTTGAGGACCAGAAATAGTCACCTCTCTCTCCTTCTTGCCTTTGTCCGCACTCACCTTCGCATATATTAATACTCACCGCGCGACTGGGTGAAAGATCTTAACATTTAGCACAACTGAACAAGCAGGTGCCATAATCCTGTAGGTGAAAACCCTGGCACTATAGTTAAGATCTTAGCCTTACGACGTCAGAACAGCGAGCTGTTGGCATGCAGGATGCGAACCGCCCTTTTCGTTTCTTAGAAGACCGGTCCACTTACTAAAGTCCGATAACCAAGAACGCCTGTTCTCCGCCTCATGTTTATTCATGATTTATTTCAGACAACGGCGATTGGATAAATGGACACTTGGTCTTCGCGGATCGATGCAGCGCCGCACGCAGACGCCTCCAAAACGATTCTCAGATGCCGTGTCCAGCCCAAGGCGACTAACCCTAATCCGGACGCCTACTTTCTCACTGATATTCTGCGCCGTTTCCCTCCTTCTTCAGCGCAGGGGCCCTCAACTGTACTCCACACCAAAACCTACCGTTACTACGTCCCCAAACGAGACCCATGTTTGCCTATTCCCTGTGACCCCAAACGCCTATGTATTTCACCTGACAAAGGGCCAGTGTCACCAAGATTCAGGGCAAAGTGCGCCCTCTTATCCCATCCTACTTATTATGATCAAAATTTCGTTCATTTCGTCGGAGACCACCTGTTTGCTGTCGCTTCTAACTTCCGAAATAACTACGGCAAGACTCAGGCCGCACTTCCAACTAATACTTGGTATGATGCACTCTACGGATTGCAGACTGAAATTCACAACGAACATCACTTACAGATTATGATACGGCCAGTTTGAACTTCCACATCTTATTTCATTGCAGCCGGTGGGGGCATTAGTTTCAAAGTGGTATCCCAAATTAATTGCCCCTGTGAGTTTTTCCACCAAACGATGTTGTTTTCAGTGCTTTGGATGTTTATGGGAAATTTTTCAAAGGACACTAGACGACAGTAAGACGGCTCAAAACAGTGTTGTGCCCGGTTGATTTTCACTCGCATGATATGGCCCAATGGAATGCATTCTACATTCAGTAATAAAACGTGACTGCTCAGAGTGTAAAGTACGCATGATTTTACTCAACACAGTCGACAATCACACAGCTATTTATTGAGCGGCGATTACAGATGAGATAATACGGCAGAGGCATTTTATTCCGCAAATACATCTCAAGTAGCACTAAAAATCTAGGTGTTCGGCAAACATATGCGGCAACGGTAGGTTGAAGGACCCCAATTATTATGCTGGCAGGCTGTGGATCGTGTGCTGATGTATGTACTTGCGAAATCTAGTTGAGCACAAATGACTGACAGTTGTACCGCAGAGTGGGGAGACGGAAAAAGCAGATCAATTAAGCATGAATTGCGGCATAAAAGAGGTGTTTGCCAGGGGATAGGTTCACTTGTTCGATGGTCGTGCACTCTTCCAAGATGGGTCGTCATGGAACACCCGGCTAGATACAGCATCTGCACACATCCATCACTTTTCTTGAAAGTATCGTTTTTGCCACTGACCATCCTCTGTGTTCTTCTGTATTCCATCACATTACTCTCCGGAGTGCTGCTCCACCCGAAAAACCCCCCGTTACCATCTTTGCTGTATGACACGATACCCACCATACCGGCAGCTAATTGGGGTCCTTTGCCCTACCGTTGCCACGTACGCTTTCAATTATTCATCATCAGGCCTGCACAGTAATATAAGGGGGAACAGAGTAGTTACTATGGCAGGAGACGCACACCAATCGTTCTTACGGAACTCACTCGTTCTGTTGTGCCTTACGGGCTCTCTCTCTCGAGTCCAAGCAGCAGCCACACAGCGGCGCATGATATAGGCAGAATGCTGTTGTCGACAAAGACAAGGGAGGCTGGAATGGCCATTTCTGGCTGATAAGCCGTCGTCAGCTAGTCATACCCAACCCTGGAGTGTGGAACACCCGAGGCTGGCACTCGCAAGTAGTTACCGTCAGACAGCTAGTAAAAGTAAGTATGGGGAGAGGGATGAGGGCCTTCAGAGGTCAGGGGTAAGAGTCTAGTTATTTCCTACTCTACCCTCCCCTATATTACTGTACAGGCCTGATGGTGAACACTCGAAAGCGCACGCTTGCCTGACTTGACTTCTTATGTGTTTACATGGATATCATCGATGAACTTAAAAAAATCTGGGTTTGTGTATGTGTGGTAGAAGAAATTACAGTTGCTGATAGTAACCAGCATTTTGCAAAAAAATAGTCTCCATTTGGGTGGAGAGACGGTCTGTAAAAAATTGCAGCAGAGGTTGTACCTAGCCTCATCTAGGTGACCCCCAAGCACTTTACAGGACTTCTTTGATATTTTCCGGCCCTCCAATCATCAGCTCTGTTAATAAAGACCTTTCTGCAAGACGGACGGCTTCGGGTGCCGTGGAAGATTGTGGTCGCATCGTTGTGCGTGAATAAAGAAACACGTTCTAGTTTTGTCTGACATCACAGCATCAGAGTGACCAGAAGCCAATGCAGTATTAGGCTGGTGGATGCCAAGTGAGTAATCGCCGCTACTTCCATTTAATCTGTCTCCAAAATACCCAACAAGTGGAATGACACAAAGCGGATCCTGGACACTCTGGCTGAATCGACGCGGATCTAGTTTAGGACACGGCATGTGCCTACCAGGTTGTGCAGAATCGCGCATACCGCTAATCTTCGAGGTCTGTATAAATTCAAATATAATTTTAGGAAAAGGTGATAGATCTGATTTATGTGGTCCCTTAAAAAGAACATGAGAATAGGAATGACCCCCCTAAATAATAAAGGTGGGCCTGCGCACAATTCCCGTGTCCTACCCTAACAATGACAGTATAAAATTAAACCGTTATCCTAATCCTGACCCTGACCCTACCATAAACCTTAACTCTAAAGTTGAAAATAGCCTCAACCTAAACCTTAAATTTGACCCTAATTTACCTTACCGCCGACTTTAAATCTGGCCTTTAACCTGATTTTTAACCTAAGTGTAACCTTGACCGTAAACCCAACCCGAATTTCGACAAACGTTGGCACAAAGCCATTCCACTGCAGGCGGTTCCTGTTTTCATGCCCTACTTGGAGGGTCACATAAGACATTCATACCGAAAACATGCACAGAAATCATCTTTCTTGTGCCGATTTGGTGGCGAACAATCTCATCAAATTCTACAATTAAAGAATGGGTATTTTCGGTTTTAAAAGTTATTAATCATGAGGTTTTTAAGGCTGTGGAGTGTTCATTCACGAAACACTGTGTCTGCGCATTTTGTTGATACTGTTTATCAAATATACAGCAGGGTTCACATCCACTCAAGGGTGATTTGCGTCGTATATGACGTCTTCTTAATAACGTATAGAAATGTATGATTTCCCTTACACAGAAACTATGCAGTTTGCAGTTTCGAAGCCATAAGTACAAATTTAACGGCGGGTAGGCTTCAAAATTATTCGAAAAATGAAAGGACTTTCCAGAACCCAAGAATGTCTCTTCCCTAAGCATAAGATCTAAAGAAATCGTAAGTTTCTACAGAATGAGGGCAAGAACGAATACTGTTGCGCATATTTTCTGTAAAACATATTTAAATTTACAGGGGCAGTAAAAATCAAGCGGAAAAATCCTTCTAACATAGGTAATCACTTTGTTGCCCAGTCATACGCCTGCGGGTAGCCCAAAAAAAACTTATTCAAAAGTTGGCAACCTAACGCGACTGAAATAACTTGGTGCACGAACATTTTTATTGCAACTCTACTTAAGTACTCTTTTCGAAGAAAAAACAGTTCAAAAAGTCAGCTACCATTTCATGAAATAGCACGTGTACTACGAGCCCAATGTCAGCATCATATGACTGACCGGCTCGGACAACGAGCTGGTGCGTGCAAATTACCGTGGGCGGAGAGCCAGGTGGATCATGTACATTCCGGCCCTACGCCACTTTGGTGCTTTCATCACTATAAATAATCTGATGTGCTTTTGAACAGTTGTGTCGCTCCTCAAGTCGAGCAAGAAAAATTGGCTCTCTCGGAGTGGGGAGTTCGGCTGCAATGGCTCCTTCTGAATGTAGTTTCCATGGCATTTCGAATCATCTGGGATAGAAGCCGCCTCCTCGTTTTTGTGTGGACCTGTCCACCGAACCCGGATCAGGTCGCGTATGGTAGGCGTACAAGGAATGTGTACCTTTGATTATGACTGCAACTCAGCCCGTCTCCGGTCGTCTTGACTCTGTTCTGTCACCAGGCTCATGTTGGCTGAGGGTGGCGTGTGTGTTTGGATGCCTGCTATCACTGATCAGAGTTCAGGCTTGGAACTAGAGGTGAAGTGAGGATAAGATCTAAAGTTAGTTCAGTTCAGTTCAGCATTAAGGGAAATATAGGCGATCGTCTTCAACTGCCCTACTGGTTATAAATCGTTTGAAAAGGGCACTGATAAGTGGAAAGTTCAAGAAGAGATTTTGTACATAATTGTGTGTGAAAGGCAGGCAGCACCCAGCTGGTTGAAAAATAGTGATCATTAACGGTTACCCCGTCATTTTAAGTAGCATAAACGTATATGGAATGAGGTATGGTTATGTGACTGAGTGCGTGGCTTGTAATTGGAAGGCTTGATACGCGTCGAGTCTACACTTAAATGGGTCCACAGAGAAGGAGAGTACAACATCAGTAGACAGGGCATTCCACGCTGCAACCACTCTGTTACCAAAAAGAATTTTCGTCCATTGATTCTTGCGCTACTTGCGCGTAGTTCTAAGGGACGATTGCGCAAAGTGGGTGGGTTAGATTGAGTGAAGTAATCACTGTGATCTACGTAACAGTCTAGGCTCTTTATAATGCGGAATGTTAGCATAAGGTCACCGTGTAGTTGCCTGAGGGACGAGGAAACAGGTTGAGAGTTGGAAATCTGGTTTTATAGACCATTGCTCTCACACTTTTTGTCATTTTGTCGCCCGTCTCTGAACTTTCTCTAAGACTGTATAATCCTTGTCAGACGAAGGTCTCCAAACCTGTGTCGTGTATTCTAGATGAGGCCGCATGAAGGTGCCAAATATTTTGAAAAAGTAGTCAGTGACAAACCCCATAAAAGCCCGCCTAATGAGCTTCAACCTAGCCATGGCCGACTTAGCCGCCTTCGCGCAGTGCAGTGTTGGTTTGAGTGAAGATGTAATGCACACACCCAAGTCTTCCTGACTGTCAACTTGTCGCAGCGATGTATGGTGAAGAAAGTAATTTCTGAGGCTGGAGGCTCTGCAGCTGTCAGATTTAGCCCTAGGGTTAGAATCGGTGTTGCAGCTAGTGTTAGTGAATGGGAATGTGTATGCGCCTGGAGTGTAGAACAAGGCTATGTGAAGTACGAAGCCATTCAATCCCGCGTCTATTCTCAATCGTAACCGGCAGAATAACAGACACGTGGCTCATTGGTGAAGTGAAGATCTTAACACTCAATATCCAAAGAGTTCTCTTTTCCATCCCAGGCTGTTTGATGCCGCATCACAAGTCATCCCGGCGCCTGTTGTTCTTAAAGATACTCCTCCCTTCATCTTTGCTGTCTGCTATGCGACTCTTTGCAAAAGCGCTACATTGTATGCAGCGTAGTGCAGGGCGACATGTAACACAAGCTTGTTTATTTCCGCGTCCAAGTGAAAAGCAGTGTCTAGAAAAAGGGCGTAAGAACGTGAATAATGTGTCGATAATTCAGCAGAATGTCTACAGTGACACCGACGATTGTTATTACATATTTAGACAATTCGTAGTCATTAGCTATCTATATCCCGATCGCAGGTTTAAATGAAAAGCAGAGCTCAGATTGAACAGGACAGCTATGTCTGTAATCGATAAGAGGAATATCAACAGGGACGAGGAAACCTTAGTTCTTCATTTTCGACATGCAGTTTTCATCGTCTTCCATCTTTAACTCATGCAGACAGGACCCTAGAATCTCACTCTACCGTAGTTAGACTGATGGACAGCCCCCTAATATCATTCCTTACTTCCGGCAGCAGCAGAGAGCACAGTGGATTCTTCGATTGTTAGTTACTCGTTGGACTGTAAATTTGCCGGATAGTTGCCCGGGTGGGGGCCACGGTTAACCCAAACCAGAGATTTGAGTTGGGATTATACTTGGGTTATGCGTTAGATTGAAGATTGAGGCAGTGTTACGTCAAGGAAATAGATATTCCCTGAAATTTAACGAATAGGTGCCTAAGGTGTATGAGTACCAATTCTCGCGTCTAGCTGAAATTTATCGTCTCAACAAAACAGTGTGATTTTCGTGAGCAGCATCCAGGTAATTTAGAGGAATATCCACGGTGACACGAGCTCTTACGATAGCAGTTTTGCTAATTCTGTATCATGAACTAGGTATACTATTGTATAAGGTTTGACCAACCGGTGGTTCCTATGTGGAGAGTTTTAGTCAGCAAATTCCAAGTGTGACGGGCTACTAGCATTTGATGGACCGTTGTCATGTCCGCTGAGATCGGGAGTGAATGAATGAACGGTAGAGGTGATCATCAATCCAACTATGATAGAGTGAGACACACCTAGTTAATCTGAACCTCTTCCCTTTAGGTTACAGTCAAATTCGCGGGATCTCTTTTAAGCATTCCACATTGTTAAGGAGTTGGATTGCAGCCTGGCCTTCGGGAACTTTTTTGAATTTGCTACCACAACCAACCTCCGAGGTCACCCCTTTAAACTGAGCACTCAACAGGCAAGGCTGGATGTGCGGACGTTCTTCTTTGCTCGAGTGGTCAACCCATGGAATGCCCTTTTTGAAGACCTTATGATGTCGCCATCTTTACAAAGTTTTAAAAAGAACCTTGACATATTTATGTTCCGAAATGACCAGGAACGAGGAGAAATCGAACTCACTCCCCATAACTCGTTATCATTTTGTCTTACCATTATGGGCTCATTAGAACCATTTCAGCTCAAAACACTTTTTGTATACAAATAGGAAACTCAAAGGCTTACGCCTATTGCCCTCAATAAACTAAACTACACTGAACTTTGTTTACCATTTTACCGCTTGTCATATCAGTACATAGACCTGACGATAGGCGGTCAGATACACGCGTTTGCCAACTTTGAATTCCTGAATGCCTATTCGATCATCAGTACGCAAGTATTACCAACTAGAGCGAGTTACTGGATCGACCCGGTATATCATGCGCAGAAAAAAATAAGGTTGCGCTGAAAATCTGTGCATTTACCGTTGTGAGGGAATTAAATGGCATACTCATTCAATAAGGTCGGTCGTCTGTAGCTTAATATGTATGTTTGATTCGCATTTTTCTCGAGGTTCTGTTGACGTGCCCACAGCCCATCCTCCCTTAAATCGGAAGGCAAATTTGGAGGCTTGCGATTGACATGAAATACACACCATGACCTATTGGAAATGTAGCAAGTCAGCATTGAGTTTTGATCTTACTTTGATGTATGGTAGGACAAGGAAAAAGGACCTATTTGCACAGCTCAGAAGCATCTATTTAACCAAAAAATGCTGTACGGTCTTGAGGATGAAGGGAATTAAAACTGAGAGGTAAAAGGAAGGTCCACCATACATTTGCAAAGTAAAGTATTACATACCAAATAACTAGTGTTTTCTCCTGTCATGAGACAGCCAGTTCCCCATCTAACTATTTGAATGCAGCCAATGCCAGTGATTTTAGCGGCATCGCAGCCCGACTTACGATGATTGTTAAATATAGTTTTGTCCATCATGCGGACTTTTTCATCACAATATTTTCAGCAAGCGTTCGACACATACCCAAAAGAGCCACATCAAACTGGCGCTTATCTATCTGCGCTAATTGCAACCGGAAATGTGGATTTTCCATCTAGCCCTGGCTTTAGGAGCGGTTGCACGATGTTGGGCGATTTATGATAAGGGAAAATTGACAGTGAAGGTGAGAGACCAGCAGTGCCATCAATGGCATATGTGAATGACGATGGTTATCACAATGATGTTAAATGTATTGCATATGCTGCACCGGCCCACCAGATACTCAAGTGAAGAAGACCGCTGAGGAAGCAAGAATAGTTAAATCCACTCTTAGTGTATACGATTTCTGGAAACGACACTTCAATAAAAACGAGTTCTCAAGTGAAATGAGAAATGAAGGTCAAGGTCAAGGCGCGCAGCTCAATTTCAAAGATAAGTGAAGCTCTGCATTTATCTGGATATTCTTAAGTAATTAATGCCTGTTTTTTTACTTGAGTCCGTTTTAAAAGGCGCCTTTCTATATAAGGTTAATTTTTTTCCCAGTTTGTTTGACAGTCTGGCAAAATAGTCGTATTTTGTAAAAATCCATTGTAGTGAATCCTTTCCCTACTACCGCTTTCTAGTTTTCGTAGTAAAAAAAAACAGTAATACTTGCTACTCAGTGCGCGTTTCCGTTTTGATCCCTCTTCTGTAACGAAAAAACTTTTTTTGTCTGTAATGCCCCGCAGAGCACGTGCTAAAAGGCGAAAGCTTGCGGCCTCCCCACCGTCTCTGGGTGCTAAAATCGTGACTGAAGACATGGCAGACGCCAGCGTATGTTCTTCGCCGTCTGCAGATCTGATTAGCTCACAAATCCCTTTAGTACATGTAGAACCTCTCGACGCTTCAGTCGTCCAAAAATACGCCTCTGCTAGTCGTAGCAGGCCATCAGCCGGCGAAATAATCGATCAGCTGATTTATGGAGACATAAACAGCACTTCTGAAAAAGTGCTTGAACAAGCTTTTAAACTTATTGGGGTAATAAGTTCGGAAACTGAGGAACGAATTAAACGCAAGCATAATTTCGTACTGCGAAAAATTTCGAGCCACTTATCTGCTATGGAGGGAGCGCATGTGTTCCTACAAAGTTGTGGCTTGAGTTTTAGTGTCGCACAGGCTAAGCGACTTCGCTCGCTTAGTCGTAATGCGCCGATACGAGTTACCCTTTTCTCCATGATAGAAGTCGATTTTATCTTGTCGAGTAGGGAGATGACTAGAGACTTCTGCCGTAAATGGCGCTGCTCCGTTTCGCCAGACCTCACACCCCTGCAGCGTAGACTGAATAAACTGAAATCGGCAAAAACCAACACCAAGATAATGACACCCACTGTCAGTCTGAATATGTCCTCTACAACACCACCTGCGGCATGTGCAAGTAACGGCATAGTCAATTCCGTAGGGAGTTCGACTACTTTTCATGCTGACCTCTCTAAACACACCACCACGCCTGGTATAAACACGCCTCTATCGACTCCCTCAGCAACCCCTAGTAAGCCTAAGCATGCGCCTAAGTCAAAGGCAAATCCAATTGCTGTCTCAGCCACTCGGACACCCAATAAATCCAGTACCAGTATAAAATGTTTTCCTCCACAATCGGCGAACAGTGCCTCAAATACCCCGACTCAAAACGTAGCGGGTTCGCAACTGCCCCCAGCCCTCATATCGAGGCAGTTAGGCCGAATATGCCGATTTTCCCACCGTTTAATAGACCTCTTGTTCCAATGGAAACATTGCGTCCCCCACCCCCTAACTTGTTTCCTCCACGGCCGTTTTACCTATTTATTCCTCATGATAATGTCTATACTGAATCAGTTAATTCATCCGATCCTCAGTTTCGTCCCGGCGGGAATACGTTGCAGTATCTGCTCGCGGATTTCCAGCTGAAAATAAGTTAGCTAACAATAGTTACCAGTTTACCTGCCCGTCATTCCCACCCCAAGTCCTACCCCTTTTTATCCACGTCAGAATTTTTTGATGCCACAAAATTTTTTGCAGAACCGGATGGTTGCATCCTGACCGCTTGCTCCGTGGGCGACCCAGAACTGGACGATGTAGCCCACCTCCCTCAAAAACTAACAGCCTTTCCCTTCAAACTTTTTGTTTTAAATGCCAGATCCTTTCTTAATAAGATGCCTTTGCTTCAGACTCAGGTTTTCGTCCATTGTCCTGATATTGTTTTAGTAACTGAGACGTGGGCATCAGCCTCAGTTGCTGACTCCGAACTCTCTCTTCTAGGCTACAATTGCATTCGAAATGATCGCCAAGATAGCCGTGGTGGGGGCAGCTGCGTCTACGTTAAGCAAACACTTACATGTTTGCCGTTGGACTTCCCGCACTTTTCAGCGGTAGAAGGCAGCTGCTGGCTCCAGGTTGCACTAAAAAATAAGTTCTCCTTACTCGTTGGCTGCGTCTATCGCCCTCCCAACGCCAATGACAATTTTGATCGCTTACTCTCACAGGCATTTCATGCTGCGGCCGACTTAAGTTTTAAGTATCAACTGGTTGCGGGTGACTTTAATCTCCCTGAAGTCCGCTGGTCTCCGCCTTCAGGCCCCAGAAGGTTCGATGACTTTCTTGAGGCTGTGGATGTCGGGATGTGGACTCAGGTTGTTGATTTTCCCACCCGAGGCTCAAGTATACTTGACTTAATTTTCTGTAGAGGCTGCTTGCCATCGTCAGTGTCATCCCTAGGCCCACTCGGGGGCTCAGACCATGACATAGTTGTTTCAACGTTGGAATTCGAGGCCGACGAAATGTCGTCCCAAAAGTATAACTTTTTCCGCGATTTCCGATCAACTCGCTCAACCGAATTATTAACACACCTTAATTCCTACGACTGGACTGAGTTCTTCCTTAGTTCGGATGTAAATGTTTGCACTGCAACACTGTACGAAATTTTGACTCCGCTTATTTCTCGTTTTGTCCCCCGTAATAAAATTATTAATGTTGGGGATGAGATTTTCCTACCTTTACCCTTTCGTCGCAAATTGCGCAGGCTTTATCGTCGTTTCCATCTTCAGAACGATGTTTCTGTTCTGCCCTTGATTTGTGATATTTTTGATCGAGCTAAGAGATTGTCTGAAAAAAAACAGCTAGCCGAAGAGGTCCACTTTACTGAAAACCATTCGTTAAGTGTCTCGAAACTTTTCTCTAGAAAAATACGAACTCAGAGAAAGACGCAGTATCCCATCCTTCGAGACGATCTCGGAAATCCTATAGTTGATGCCCAGTTAACCGCAGATAGCTTCAATGATTTCCTGTCCAAAACGTTTATTGAAGACTCGACCACTCCGCTTCCGACCATCCAGTCATTGACTGGGGCAGTTCTAGAAACTATAACTTCCACTCTGTGGGATGTGACTGTTGCGATTCGGCGTTTTCGTCAATCTTATAGTCCAGGCCCTGATGGTGTCCCAGTAAGCATTTTAAAAGCTGATGCAAACACGATCTTCCCATCCCTCTTATGCAAGATATTTAATCTCGCTCTTGAAACTGAAACCTATCCTACCTTGTGGAAGGAATCACACATTTTGCCCATTCCTAAGCACGGCAAATCTACATCATTTGATGACTTTCGGCCAATAAACACCCTCCCTGCAGTTTCGAAAATCTTAGAGACATTGATCAAAGATAAGATGGTATGCCACTTAACAGCGAACAACTTACTGAGTGTTGCTAAGCATGGATTCCTCAAAGCTCGATCTTGTGACACCTGTCAACTCTCTTTCTTTGACTATATTCTCCAATCTAGGGACCATGGTTTTGCTCTTTACACAGTATATTTCGATTTCACTAAGGCTTTTGACCGTGTTGACCATGCTCTTCTCCTCTTGAAATTGTCATCTTTCGGAATAGGTGGCAAACTTTTGAATTTTATATCCTCTTATTTGGGCACTCGCACACAACGAGTTAAGATTTCAAATACCATATCCAGCCCCACACGTGTGAGGAGTGGAGTCATTCAGGGTAGTGTACTCGGCCCGCTTTTATTTTGCCTTTTCGTTAATGATGTACCCGATTTATTTCAGAATGGTAAGTCTTTCATGTATGCCGATGATCTTAAAGTTGCATATCGATATAGGCCGGCAGATCATGACATCGTGCTTGAGCTCCTAAAGAGCGATCTACAGGCTTTCGCCCAGTGGTGCCGCACATGGCGCCTTTCTCTTTCCTGGCATAAGTGCTCAGTCATGGTGGTTGGCGACGACCGTCAACCTCAACTAAGTATTGAAGGTCACGCAATAAATGTGCCAGGGGTAATAAAGGATTTGGGCGTATCATACTCCAAGAGTCTCAATCTCTCGGAGCACTGTGCCTTGATAGTCTCCAAAGCACGTAGAACGACCGGGTTTATCCTCCGAAATTTTAAAACTAGGGACATTAGAATGCGCCTTTTCAACATGTACGTTAGACCTGGTCTGGAATACTGTTCGTTTTCATTTAGCTTCATGCGTGCTACTGAGCGGAAGAAAATAGAATCCGTTCAACACGTTTAGCAAGGGAATTTTAACCCCGGAACACCGACATTTGTCTTACCAAGAACGTTGCCGGCTTACAGGCCTCGATCCTTTATGGTTCCGTAGATTACAAAAGGGACTATTTTTGCTATTTAAATTCTTATATAATCACACATTTAACCCGCTCACCTCTTTAAGACATCATATCCACCCACGACGTAACAGTCACCGTGAGGTCTTCTTATTTCTGCCTCTGGCACGTACTGTTAAATATCGTCGGTTCTTTTCTGTAAATGCAATTGCTATTTGGAATAAACTACCCATGAGTGTGAAAACTCTGCAAAATTTTCCTTTATTTAAGAGAACCATTACTCGATTTTTGCATTCAGAAAAGCTCCCACAAATTTTGGGTGCTGAATCTACTGATCGACTGTACCGTACCGATGGCGTTTGTGGTCTCTGAACACTATGGCCGGTCTCACCAGCTGTTCCTCAACGCCTCTACTTTGACTATCCCCAACTTCATGAAAGGACTTTGACGTCCGATAATCTCCGATACCGTGCAACCTCCCCCCTTCTTGACGGTCGATAGTCTACCACCGCCGACAGTTTTTTTCTCCTGAGCCCTCCAAACCACAAAAACCACCATCAACTATATTTTTATGCCTTAAGCTCAGGAGTTTTTTTTCACTGCTGGTCGGATTTGTGTTTAATCGCTTCCCTTGACAATGCCTGTAAACTGGCATTAAATTAAAATTTATTTATATAAATGGATCGATAGTCGCGAAAAAGAAGTGGTCGTGACTGTGTGACGCGCAGGCGCTAGATGTTAGAAAACCAATAAATCAATAATTCGGTTGAAGACTGGGGACACTGTTGAAGCAGCACTGCTGACCTAAAGGTATGCTGGAAATATGAGATGGGTAGAGAGACATTCCAGTATTCCATTGGTGAAATCCTCAAACTATACGGACGTTTCGTTGGATATCTGTATTCAACGTGATTGTAAAGAGGTAAAAAAAGGTTCCTCTACTATAAAAATCGCTGCTTCTAAGAAAAAGTGTGTAAAATTGGTAAATCTATTCCAGCCGACCTGTTGCACTACTAAGAGCTACTTCATGTCCGTCTGAGTGAAAAGTATGTCTAGACAATATAATGCTATATCCGGTAGGTGTAGTTACACATGAAATGTTACTGAAAATTCTGCAATGCGTTCTAGGTTCGAAAAAAATTGCTTCAATAGGGTTCTTAAATAAACCATCGGGCAAAATAATTATATGAAAATTCAGTTACCGAGAGAGGCCGGCTTTTGAACGAACTCCTCCCCAGCCACGTGCGGATACAACGCTCTGTAAAAAATGACTACTTAGTTAGCATGAGTTTTTTCTACTTATAGTTGACGCCCCTAAGCATTCAATTACATTTCATGGAAAACAAAACGAAACAAAAATGCATTCTTTTCCCATTCGGTAGAAAATTACGTCTTCTTTCATTTTTATACTCGAAGAAAAGGTATAATTCGCTTTCAAAGAAGTTTCCAACTATGAGATTTTTTAATACCGTAACTTGTCCGTTCATAAAACATCGTGTCTGTGCATTTACTAATGTTGCTTGTTAAGTTTACTATGTGGATCAAATACGGTGCTAAAGTATATGAACCTCATATGGTCTTCTTTAAATTCCATAGAGAATCCTATGTTTTTCTGTACACGAAAAACATACAACTTGCAGTTTGAGAACCCTAAATGCAAATGTAAATACAGGTCGGATTCAAAAAAAATTCGGGAATTGGGGATGTTTTTAAAACCGAATTAAACACTTCCTTCGAAAATAAAATTGAACCAAGGCGTCACTTTCTACCGAATGAGCTAAAGAATGCATATTTTGTGCATTTGTTCCATGAAATATAATTGAATTTTTAAGGGCAACAAAAATCCGGGAGAAAAAGTTATGCCAACTAAGCAGTCATTTTTTCAGAATATCGTTTCTACATGCAGCCGAGGAGGTGTTTATTCAAAAGCCGGCCTCTCGCTGTAAATGAATTTTTATATAATTATGCTTTATGATGATTAATCTTAAAACACTATATAAGTAATCTTCTTTGGAATGAAAAGGCATTTCAGGATTTTGGTTAACATTTCATGAGTTAGAACACCTACTGTACTTCTGTTGGAAGGTCCGTCAACCGAGCAGTATTTCGATTCAAAATGCGCTGATCTATCAAAGTATACTTAGACCTAAATGCTTTGTTAGCGTTAAGCATGTTTTTGCCAACTTAAGCTTATAATATTATAAAAGCCACATGAATGGCTATTCAAAGGCGCCTTTTCAAAGGAACGACTTTGTGATTGCTCAAGAAATAATCAACATAATAAACCAATTAAGAAAAGTCGGCCACTCTTCGTTTTGCTTCAAATTTTTACAATAAACTTTTTCTGTGTGAATGAAAAATTATCTGTTGCGTCCGAGGCAGCATCCCATTTCCAGACAAACAAAGTATTAGGCCATGTCGCACATTTTCATGCGTCGTGGTTAAAACTCATCTCTTTAATGTTCTAGGCAATCGATTTTATCATATGTTAACAGTTAGATATAAGTCATTGGTCTTTACATCAATTTATTATTTCGTCTATACACTGGTCTTTTCTGTGTTTTTTATGTAATGCGATCGGTAATTGCATCCATATTTTTTACGACTCTGTTTACAATGATTAGCCAAAATAACTTCGGATTCATACAGCGTCTATTCTAGGATTAATATGATGTTTGCCTATGAGACTTGGTTCATATGTGTTTGCAAATGTACGTAGTAGAGTTTGTTTTCCCGTGCTTCCCGCCAACTCTTCAAGTCATTGTTCAATGGATGTGTTGAACGATGTGCCCTGTTTATAAAGAAAAGAATAAAAACATATTTTTATACAGCCTTCCCTATCTGTAAATTATAAATACGTCCTTGAATCATGTCCCATCTTCTGGTCTCCCGTCAAGGTGATTGCCACCGACAAGCAATGAAGGCAGTGATCGCAGACTAGGATTTGTCTGAGTTCGCTTGAGAATACCTTCCTCCTGGATTACTTGCGATCACGTATATTGCCTAGCATTGGCCTGATGCGTTTGAAAGCAAACCTTGTTAAGCCCAATTAAACCCTCTTTCATCCCCGACTCAGTTTGTTGTCGATCCGTTCTGGCCAAGTTTCAGCAATACCCACAGCATGGTTTTACTTTATACCAACGCATGACCGCGTTTTGTGGTAATGCTTTCATCATTGTCCGGAGGAAGAGGAATTTTCGACAAATCCTCTTTTCCGCCCTCAGACGAGTACGGTTGATTTTCCTACAGGCGTTGAATTATTGAGCCCAGCTCGTCAAAAGGAAGAATGGAAGTGAGACGGGTGAAAACGGAACTGAAGGAGCGAAGAGGCAATGACGAAGTGGACTCCAAAATAAGAGCAAGGCAAATAATTTATGTCCAACTTGAATTTTATGGCTAAAGACAGTTATCCTTACGGTCTAATTAATATAGAAATGTTCGTAGCTGCCAGGGACATCAACGGCCGCCGTCCAGAAATATACTATAGAGCTGCCAGAATCTCGTCAACAAGCTAGATGATCTCAAGTTTATTGCGTGTAGGGAGAAACCCCACATAAATGCGTTGGCAGAGACCTGTCTGACTGAATGTGTAAGTGGCAGCGATCTAATATTGATGTCTATTGATGGCTACTCTGCGACAACTTTCAAAATAGAGTCGGAGGAGTTTGTGTTTATGTTTCTAACTAAATTTCCACGGTCAGCGTGAAATATCCGACTTAGTACTACGCAACTAGAAAATAACTTCGTGGAAAATTATGATCACAAGATTCACAAGCCCCAACCTATGTGCTGTCTATCGGTCTTCCAGCTTGAATCAAAGCGCCGACGTGGACTTACTAAGTTTATTGAAATCTATATGTAAACAGCGGAACTTACTTCCCTTCAGTAACTTTAACGCTCCCAGAATAGACTGGAACATCCCTGGAAGAAAAGTCTCAACCAGATCACTGGGCAACAGAGCACTACAGCTTTCAGAGTATACGTTTTCTTTCAATAAATTCTTACGAGACCCGCACATTTATAGGGGAACAGGGTCGAGTAAAACATGTCAGCAATTAGAGAACTAGTTCAGACTCCTCGCTACCGCCGACAAATTGAACTAGCTGAGTGCAGTTCTCACCCCTTCCCCCAAATCCCAACGTCCCGCATGTGCTTCAAGATGAATTTTAAATGATTGATCGGGATTAGCAACATGTTTAACTGGACTCCGGACTGGTGATAATTTACAAAGAAAAAACTTATGCACGTCAACTAGTCTTCCGAATACTGTTATGGGAATTTGCCCAACTCTATAACAGTGTTCTCCGGAGGAATATCTCATTCATCACAGGGAATCAGGAACAAGGCTGAAAGAAGGACAATTATCCAACTGCTGGGATCTAGATTTCACTAAAGAGAAAGGAGTGAAATAACAACCATCATATTGCGATCAATTGCATGCGTTCCCTCCCGCAATCTCCACAACTCTAAGCAAAGGGGGTCAGTCATATGCATAAAGGTGACTTGAGCACAATTTGAAATGCCACTCCAAACGATATTTGGACAATTTACACGAATAATACCAAAGATTTCTGTCGGTATTTTCGCGATTTTTTGAAGTTCATTGTCCTATGAAGACAATAAAATCGTATACTCAATCTCAGGGGGCAGCACAACGATAAAGCCGGCGTAAACCATAAGCAGACGTCGTGGAAATAGTACTTGCGTCTTCAGATTCCCACATAATCAACTGCATATAAAGAGGAAACTAACGAATGTCGCAAACAAATGCAGATTGCTAGAACTTCCGCCTAGTGCCTACTAACAACAGAAGCCACCACATGTCCCACAAGATTAAGGGGTTCAGATACAATAGGAGGGGGCACAAGAACGAGGTTATTTGTCTAATGGATACGATCGGATACATATTAACTGAAGAGTCACAGAGGGCGCAATTACATTCACAGTTTTTACGATCAATATTTACAGAAGAATTCCTTAGGACAAACCGGAGGTTGAAATTGGCCAACATGATGCTGATTTTCGACCGTGATCTTTCCGTCGAGAAAAAAATAGGAATCTTTTGTTAAATTAAACAATGCAAGTCTCCTAGAACAGGTTTGGTTCCTGAGCTGGAATTCAAAAGGTGAGCGATAAATTTGACAAAGTCTCTTTCACCGCCCTGGCCGTTGTCAAGTAAGTAATAGCCTGAATGACCAGGAAGCCCTTTAAAATAATCTCCGCGACTACAAACATGATCTGAGAGAGAGCTTTTGGATTTCGATGTAGAAAATTGTGGCGTTCTCCATCTGCATCCAGCCAACTGCTACCTGATTTCCACATAGAAGCTCTGCAGAATCGTCCCAATGTTTGGATATATAACAACTTAAAACTACCTTTGCAGCACAGCAAATTTCCAGGAACGTCATGGAAGTGCTGCACTCCATTAAACGGACTTTTGTAGTTTTCGACAAAGATATTTTCGAGAGGTCTTACGACACATTCGTTCGATCTCCTCTAAAATGCGGCATGTAGTTGTGGCGACCATGGTTTATAAAGGGCGAAAAATGTCTCAAAGACTGCTGATTGGTTCGCATCTATGATGGAGATGACTGTGCTGATCATTAACATCTTCACAACCATCCCCACTACCACAACAACCACCGACGTCAGTGTGATAACCACAATTGTTGACAAGACTCACGTAAGCACGATAATCCCTTTGCAGGGCCTCTGAAATTTAAGAACAGCTTCATAGTTCCATCTGTTTTTACCAACGAGAAACTCAACCTGTGACGACTTTCGTGATTTTTGGAAGTTCGGAGATCCTCCATTCCATTTATACCTGTGAAGCGAAAATAATATATATTTGAAATGGAATTGAAGCTTAATCGTTCTTGACTTGAGCGTGAGCTTCAGGGATTTACGTGAAATCTCAAATAGTTCTACCTTATGGTTATCTGGAACAGGGTGAGTGTTGCGTAGCCCAATTGTTCACATTCGTGTGCCAATTTTCGTTGTCCAAGTCGGAATGCCGGGGTATATTTAACGCTTCTTCTTAGAATTTTGCCATGGTTTATGGTTTCACCCGTTGATTGTGTTGTCGAGGTCTTAAATTACACCGATAGACAAGGGTCAAATATGACATATATGGTCAGGCCCGTGTCGATATATGCCAATTTTCCTTTATCTAGAACCCGACAGTTTGCGTGTTTGGATAGAGGTCTAAATAACACAGCCTTATGATAATAGTAATGATCCATAACGCACAGACTACAAACTTCAGGGCTAATTCCAAGACTACGTCTGATGCGTCGGCTAATCTTACTCCACATCGCTATGATGCTTATACAAAATCTGCACTTTGCATCCTCTTCTTTGGCATAGGCCGTTCGAACGATCTCAGCTATTTTCCTTGACATGGTTAGGTGGTTCACTGCCTTTTCCTAAACTTCTATATCCTCAATTGAGTTAGGAGAGCAGCATTTAACTCATAACCGAAGATGTAAAGAAAGGTTCTGTTCTGCGCGGTGATGTAAAGTCCTATTAATGAGGTGGGGATGTTTTTAAACCACGAAATCACTTATCAGTCATTGTCTCAGTGCCATTAGACTAGCGGATGCAGGAATCCAGGGTTGTCAGTTAGTTCTGGGTTATTTAAGATAAACTGGGGATTTGCGTACATTCAACAATCAGTCCATTCGGGTACTCGGACAAAGTCTTTTTGGATGGAAGCGTGATCGGAAAGTCTAGGATTTTATGATGTGAGTGAAATCGATTGCCTTGTTATGGGTACCCGACTCGCGTCGAAATTCGCCTGCGTCTTAAGCAGCCTCGTAGAAAGTCCTGTGCTCTAGAGAACTTACTTCCATTGGTTGCGTTTCTGGCCGGTACAGGATCGTGAAACTGTCAATGCCTACAGAGCAAATGTGTTCTAGTTCGCGTACACTTTATAGTTCGTCTACACATTCTCGTTTCAACTTACTCATATAGCAACCACTGGTGATGGTAAATTACGTCATACCAACACAATCGGGACGCTAAATGTGGAA
>CACRXP010000157.1:1140612-1152462 GCA_902702965.1 Spirometra erinaceieuropaei
CGCGCAGCATTTGCTGAAGGTTAAGGAACAGAAATCCTTCAAATGGGTTGAAGTGCCGTTTGAATTATTTTGTTATTCTAAGTTACCTGGTGGAAGCTAGCATGCAAACTTCTACTTACGACCCTGCAGACGCCTATGCAGTTCACACATGAAAACAAATACATACTCAATTATCATGTATGAAATGTTGGCCGAAATTCTCAAATGCGTTCTGAATTAGGAGGGATTACCCTAGTGGGATTGTAATATTAATTATCGTGCAGCATGGAGCTCAAAATTACTCTGGAATTGAGAAACCTCTTAAAACGAAAATATTCACTTTCTTCTAGTACAAAATTTAAAGAAGACTTGATTCGCTGCCATGTGAGTACAAGGAGTAATATTTTTATTGAGGCTCTCTACAAAATATATCTGAATCTAAAAGGACGCCGAAAATCCATGGGGAAATTCATACTGCTTAAGTAGTCACTTCTATCAAGTGTGGTCTTTGCCGTCGACCTCAAAGGAGGACATTCAAAAGCACGCATCCAGTCCTAACTAAAATATCCTGTGATTATGCTACGCTATCATATTATAATCCCAATTAGGCTTCCCTAGTTAAAGACGCATTTAAGAATTTATGTCAACATTTCATGAGATTGCTTACTGACTGTAAGTGTAATCAGACCCTCCAAGAGGGACATATAAAACTGAGCTTCATATACTTAAGCAGTATATTTCCGACGCTTTGTTTGCACCGGTAATTGGAAAGATTCCCTCGAAGGTTCCATCATGCCACTATGTTTAAGTCAGCCTGTGACTGTTCATATTGTAAGCCACATGTTTAGAGATTCCAGCATCATTTTATAAGCCAAACCAGACATAACTTTATTACTTAGCACTTGGAGAAGGATAGTCACTATTGTCCTTAAGAGCGCCCTTCACACCCAATATCCTCTCAAACTATTATCGCGTCAGGTCAAAGCATCTTGCCCTACACTGGACAGAGTTAGTCGTTTGCTTTCAGCCTGATTGGTTGTCTTCAGAGTGCGGTTCACAGGGGGTGATAATGAAGTGTCTCGCTAGCTACGGGGGCCATCGCTGACTCGAGGGTGTAGTGGTGACTTTCGCCTGAATTTGTTTACGTGAAGCGAGTTTTCGAAGCACCTGCTACACTCTGCACGCATGGACCGCGTGGACGCAGTGGCTCTACGTTCTGATTCAGGCTTTCGGGAGGACCCTCCACTCTAACGCAAGTGAGTGCGCCTTTGCAGTCTGGACCTCAGTCAATGACCGTTAGTTCTCAGCCTCCAAAACCACGGCTGTTGAACCGTCAGAGCGCTCCAAAAGCGTGTTTGGCTGTTTTTAGTGAGATGGCTGATTATTCGATTCGAGCCTGGAACCACTCTTCTCTCGTCGTCCTCCCCCACTTCTGCAGTCTCACTGTGAACTCGACCAAATCTATCGCCACACTTCCAAGGACCAAAGTTTGCTAACGACGTTCATTTTGGATCCTTACTCGCGAGAGGGGCCTTAGAGTGTGTTTTGATGTTGTATAATCTTTCTTGTTTCGTGCAATTTCGATAACATGAGTCAAGTGTACCACTTAGTCAGCCTTAAAAAATGCTTGCCTTATCTCATCGAGGTAACTGTCGTACAAACCCCACCCACTGACGCTATCATGCATACCAAAGCTGTTTTAACACTCCAGCCGCCCACCTAACTGACTTGCTTGCTCGCGATTTCCGCTTAAACTGACCCACCCCATTTCATGCAATCGTATTTTCGCGTGCGCACTGTTTGCCTTGATGACTAAGCTGGTGCCGGATATCCTGAATCGTACACACCAACATCCTTGTTTTAATGCACATAAAAAAGATCAAGTGTTCTGTATTGGCTTACACGGGCGACCAGTTATTAGACTTCTTACGTAAGTGTCGGGCGAGGTGGGGGTAATATTTGAGCAGAGCTCAACAACCAAAACAAGACGACAGTGACGATTGCTCTTCACTGCTGTCTCCTTCCCCCTCATTCTTGCGACTGCCTTATGTTGCGGTTGTTGGCCTAAATGTCTGTAAGCGTCTGGTATGGCAGGATCGGCAAAACATAGCTCTCGCAGTCAGGTATGCGCTGGCAGTTCTCTGATACCCGGTTCCCTGCCGGTAGATGCGCTTGCACTCCCCGCTGGGTATATAGGTCGTAGGCATAGCTGCTCAGTTATCCTCGTCCTTCTCACCTGTAGTGGTGTTGCTTTTTTGGTTAAAATCTTGCTCGTTTGTCGTGTAGACCAGGAGGCGTGGAGTGGAGCGTATAGGAGCGGGCTCGACCGTGCCGTCCATCTGCGCCCTCCCCTGTCTCCGGCCATCTTGACTTTGTCTTGATACCCGGCCCAAATGGGGGAGGAGGAGAGGGTGTGGTAGATGCTTCGCAAGTCTACCTCCAATATAAACTAAATCACGCGCAAGTAACCGTGCCTGCTTCACCTCGCTGTTAAGCACCCGACGACAACGAGGGTCGAACTGTCATGTCACGTTTGTGCGTTTGGCCGATCGCCCTGTTCACCGGTCTTCCTTAGATCTTAGCATCTTCATCCGCCATTTCGGTCTGTTAGGGTGACTAGATTCAGAAAGAGGAAAGGGGGGGCAATTGAAGACAACTAGCCTGTTCGCAATGCACAATTTTGCAAGACTCCAGCATCGAACATGGTCATCGACGTTGTAAGCCGGACAGAACGCATTCTCCGTGATAAGACCACCTCTTAGGCTTTGCGTTGTGTCGGACCTCGTAACTACCAGTCCACTTGTATAAAGCCTTCTGTGCGCAAATCGCACTATGTTGTGCTTTAGCAG
Source organism: Spirometra erinaceieuropaei (assembly GCA_902702965.1). NCBI lineage: Eukaryota > Metazoa > Platyhelminthes > Cestoda > Diphyllobothriidea > Diphyllobothriidae > Spirometra > Spirometra erinaceieuropaei. The sequence continues at coordinate 1,143,441 of CACRXP010000157.1, forward strand.
TCGGTGGAACAGGGTTTGGCTCCTTCGGCGTTGACTACTGCCCCGCGCACGTCCGTCTGCCAGCGTCAGGTGACGTTGGGGCCAGCATCAACCGCCGTTTACGTCACCCCTGCGCCTTTTTTCCCTTTCAGGCTGCCTCGACTGCTGGCTATATGGAATCCGTTGATGAGGAATTTGAAGGATTTGTTGAACCTCCGGCTGCGTCTCCTCAGGCCGACTTGAAGACATCGGCGTCAAAGGACTCTGCTCAGCCCGAATTAAAGATCGCCAAGGTATGCGTACTTGCCCGCATATCTCACTCCCTCTGTTGGCATGCTCTTTTCCCCTTGCTGCTATTAGTCCCTCCTGCCCCGCATAGGTTTTTTTTTTAAACTCTGTGAATGTACTTCGCGGGGTGCTGATGGAGCACCTGTAGCTGATACCAAGTAGCCTGCCACCATTAGAGTGAAAAGTTGCAACTGCAGGTAAAGTATCGTTGACCGGATGAACTTCCGCTGGCTCTGAGTATTCGAGTTGGAGAGACGCTGTCAGGACTCGCCTTATGCAGCATTTAAGCTGTTCATTTCATCGCTCCTTTCCCCACAAAAGCTGACAGAGCACTAGGAGTAAATTAAGGAGAGTTATCCTTGGCAGAGAGAGCAGACGGTCGTCGGGTGGGACGACTCATCAGGGTGCTGGGTATTTCGCATGTTGGTAAGACGTTCAGCTTGTATTGCTTAGATATTTCGGAGCCCATTCCGTTGCAGCTGACACCGACCGTAGTAAGATTGTGTTCAGAAGTCGCAGCAAAGTGCCACCGCGGAGGAAATTGTGGACAAGGTCTGGCAAAACGGCGGTGGCGATCGAGTATGTGGTCCCACTACACAAACTGGAGGCAAGGAGCCCTGTAATGCAGGAATGGTGAGAATTGGGATTTTGTGGATGGACTAAACAAGACTGATAATCACCTTTTTTCGGGAACAAAAACCAATAAAGTCGCAATTACGTCATAAGCTTGTTGGAATACACCAATAAGGCGCAGAGACGCTAGCGCGCACCTTAAGATGTTGCAATTTAGGAGCTGTAAACGGACGGATGAAATAAAAACCGAGGACATTGGTAAGATATTCCAGGCGATCTGATCCCAGCCCCTGATGACCAATCCGATTGAGTAGAAGGTGCGAAGAATATATCTTGGCTCTCGTGATGGCCGCCACTGAAAATATAATTAAAGGTGGCAACGTTGATAGCGTAGCGCCCTTATTGCTAATCTGCGTGCCCGCTATCAGCCTGCTGCGGACATGGTGGATATCGTCTAAACCGACAGTCGAAACCAAGACCGAACCCAAATCCTGAACCCCCTGCTCTGCCCCATAAGTTTGACCCATAACACTAATTCTTACCTCCAACTCTAACCGACTGCCCCCAAGCTGGACGCCAACCCTAATGGTAACGCGTGAGGGAGGTGTGACCGAAGAAGAGTAAATGGGAAGGGGATTAAACTGTGCGTACCCAAACGACATAAGTAGGTATTTTATAGAAGCAAAAACGACTTGGGGCACATTACCGATCATCACCAAGATAACCGTCTTAAATAAATCTTTACGCACAAGTAGAACGGAGACTTGTTGTGAAATTCGTCCTTAGTATATGTAGATAAAGTCGCTTACGCAATATAGAACCTAAGACACCTTTGCTCTTATCATTACAAAGAAGTCATGTCTACTGCTCTATAAAAAAACCGTCAAGCACGGCTTTGCTGAACGATTACTAGTAGGTTCTAATATGAGCTCAATGAGTTTAGGGGTTCCCTTGACCTTTGTTTCTATCGACAAAATCATCCACTTCAAATCAGCCCGAATTTATCAAGTTGAGTGTGCTCCTGGAATAAATGGAGGCTGTGCCCGGTTCTCATGGGCGTTAGCCGCGTCATCAACCGTGTTCAGAGATACAATGTCTGTATCTCTCACTTTCTTCAGAGAATAAGGTCGATTTTGTCGGTTTTATATCTAAGGTGAGTAATCTACTGTCAGTATACAATTGTCCGGAGTTTACGGGGTGCCGTAGGCGGGGACGCACGTTGCAGTTGTACAGTCAAACCAGGTTGGTCGATGCGCATGGATAAAAAACTGCACAGACTTACAGCGGAGAGTGTATCCTGCCGCACCTGCAATGCTGACAGATGCCGTGTGCGAAAATGTACCATAGGCGACATCAACTGGGTCTAGTAGTGCTAGCCCGAGCATACTGGTTAGCAGTACCTACAAGCAGTGCATTGACAGTCCCTGCCTAATGCATCGGTGGTTCTGGAGGCCACTTTGGTTTCGCCCCGTCTTGGCACGCAGCCCTCATCAGTAGCTCCACAAAGGCATGTCCAGCACGGCGGCCGCACCTCAAAAACCACCCATGACCACCGGAGATAACCCAGATGAGAGTGTCCGGCGTTTGTGTGTGTGTGTGCGGCTTCGCAGCCAGTAGCCACCAAACTCCCCTCCCCAAACGAAGAAGTCCGACGGAAAGGACAGCATGCAATCCCGTAGGCGGCCCAGGCTAACTCGGGTCGTCCTCCCGCCAAACAAAAGTCGTGACCCGTAGGGGAATTTGGCAGTCGTTTTAAATGACTAGACAGCTCTATTTAGCTTTCCTCCTCCAAAAATAGCTGGTAAAACACACCGCCGGTAAGCTGACCGTGGTTTGAGGACAGAAGTAATGTGGTTGAAAAACTAGAACAAATAACAACCCCCTGCCAGAGTTGCACTGCTCACATTGGCAGCGTGGAATGCTTATTGCATTTTAGGCCATCCGGCGGCAAACCGTCCGGAAAGGAGGACATATCTAGCTGCCTGCTACGAAGTGGCGACTGCGGCTCTCATTGAGACTCGCGTGTCTGTCCGGGGTCAACTGAAGTAAGTGGGCGCTGGATACTCCTGAAGCGTATGTCAAAGGGCAGACCGATAAGAAGTCGGAATCGCCATCGCCATCAGGAAGGACGTCGTGGGGCGGCTGTTTTGCCTGTCACAGGGCGTTAATGACCATCTCATGACCATGACGCTGTCACTACACGGGAACAAATTTGCCACGATCATCAGCGCCTATGCCTCCCAATGACCGACTGCGATAACGTGGGGGGAACAAGTTCTACGAAGACCTGCACGCCCTTCGGTCAACCGCCGAAGGTGGACAAACTAGGTGTTCTTGGTAACCTCAGCGCCGGCTTCGGCACAGACCATGCTGGCTGGGGAATTCGAATGTCCTGAACGATTTACTCAAATGTTAAGACAACTTAACGACGGGATGATGGCTCGCGTCACGGACAACAGAGCAATCTCTGAAGCATTCATGGTAATCAATAGGGTGAAGCAGGACCGCATACTCGCTCCCATCTTATTCAGTCTTACGTCCTCCAGTGGGTTGATGGAAGCCTACCTTGAAGAACGTCCGGGGATCGATATCAGCTACCGAATCAACGGAAATCTGTTCAACATCCGTCGTCCGAAAGCATCCTCGAGGTTTTCCAAAACCAGGGGGGGGGTTTGCGACCTATTGTCCACCGTTGACTGCGCGCTAAACACTACAGTGGAAGGATACATGTAGGGGGGGGGGGGCGGGGACGTCTTAGCCTCCGGCTGCCCTAATTTCGACCTAATTGTCAGCGTTGACAAGACTACAAGGCTACTCATGGCCATCGTTCAGGAACTACTGCTCGTGAATGCCTGCGCCTTAAACGGAAGCGGACATGCATCGATGTTTGGGCCTGTTCGACCCCGGCTCTCCAACTTCAGCCCGCACATCTGCACAAAGAAGACAGTGATCATGCACCTATCGGCTCCAACCTCTGACTTCACCGAACCACCTATCAATGTCGGCAGAACTCACAGCAGTGGAGAAATTCGCATACCTTGGGAGTACGACTTCGAGAAACACAAGGATCGACGACGAAATCGCGAATCCGATCTCCAGGGCCAGAACCGTGGGGATATCCTATTCAGCAAAAAGTGGAGGATGTACAGGGCTGTTGTTATGACAACGTTCTTCTACGGGACGTATATGGAGGGACTGTTTGTGGAGGCCAAGCAAGAAGACTGGGCCATTTTTACCTCAACTGCCGCCGAGAAATACTGAAGATGAAGTGCCAGGCGAGGATACCAGACGCTGAGACCCAGGAGAGAACCGGCGTCCTCAGTATCCACAACTGTGATGAAGCGGCCACGCCCTGAGGATGGACGACGAGTGCCTACCGAAGCGGCTATTCGACGGCGATGTAACTGCGGATAGTGCTGGAAAAAGCCTCGCTACAAGGACATCTTGAAGACCCCATTCAAGCACCTACAAATTGGCTCGGACACAGGCATGGCACACCGCTGTAAAGACAGGAGCAGCCATTTTCAAAGCCACCCGCTACCAGAGTCAATTAAGGGACTCACGAGCCTCAAGCACTGCACACCAATCACGCCAGCACTCTAATTCTGCCATCCTAGCCATGTCAACGGACGTTCGGGGCGCACATATCGGCTTTGTTTCCCAGTGCAATACCGCCACCACCAACCAGCCTCTCACCCTGATAGCATTTTGTCATTCAGGCCTAGACATTTGTTAGCACGTTTGACTTGCGGGCTAGTGTAGGGCTAGTAACCTGACTGGCTGGCAGTGCTCGATCTGTGCGGGGAAAGGAGCTTTTCTGCTACACCCCCTCCTTGATGCTCACCCGAGTGCATTTTCCACGTCACACCTGGGGGTACCTTTGCGCGTACGCATGCATGCAGGGTGCACGTACGCACTTTGTCCGAAATTTAGGCCCCTGTCTGTCGACTTAAGTCGCCTCGGGCTACAATGCACTCAACTCGACCGAGGAGGCGCGTCAACCTACTGTCCCCGTGTGGACAATGTCCGCTAGAATTGCTGAAAAAAATCCAGTCAATGGCAGCACTAGCCCGCGACCGGGCTAACCCTGGGCGAGTAAAATGCTATCAGGGCATCTCACAACACACCACCACCACCACCACCAATGAGGACACCTCTACCGATCCGCAAGAGATTACCGCCACTGTCCCTGCCACCAACAATTTGAACTCAATTCCAGTCCGTCATCCACTGCGCCGAGCCCGCCTCCGGTCGTCTTGGAATGGCCTTGCCTTCAAAGCCTCGTTGGGTGAAGGAGGCGAAATTGCGGCAGATGCAACGCAAGTCCGCCTCACTACAAACTAATGTGTGCACGAGTCACCGGTACTGCGCCCACTGTGGTGTGAGCGAGCGCTAAACGTCACTCGCAACGGTCGAGCTGTCGCCGTCTTTAATGAGGCGGTTTTCTTGAATATACAGCGCCCACACGATCGCTTTATTAGCCCTTAAGAGTGAGTTTATGTGTCAGGATCGAGATGTAAAGATGCCTTAGCAAGTTCTTAAGAGATGAGGTATGCGTATGTTCTTTTCGTTCCAGGACAGCTCAGAGTTAATCTCTCGCTTGAGTAGATGAAGTGGGTTCAGGTATGACAATTCCTGTTCTTGGGTTTTTGCACCGAATTTGACCCAGTTGTAAAAAGACTCTGCGACCCCGGTTGGTTTCGAATCCACCGACAGCAATGATAAGACAAGAGCAACAAGACTCGTACCAAGAACAGTGAGCTTATTCATATACGGGTGCAGCTATCGACCCAAACTACTGCAACCAGTGGAATCCATCGATTCTATTTCAGTAGGCCAACTACGCAAGCAGGGTTTAATCGATAATCCACCAGACTGCCAGGCCAGTTAAAATTCTGGGTGTTTTGGAAGTCAAGTTTTCGACAGTTTGGTGGTCAGCTAAATTGTTTAGACGTGCGAAAATCCCTGTCAGCGTAAACCGACTCGAATTTTCGAAGTTTCTAATCATGAAGTTGCACAGTAAGTTTGACTACGCGGCAGTGGCTGCCTCAAACAGGCGCTGCAAGCCAGTTGCAGCCCTCGGTTGCGGAGGCCGTGTTTACGGCGACAGAAAGTAATGCATGTCAGGTGGGTTAACATATCAGTAGTCATAGTGTCGAGTTTTAGCCGCGAAACACTTGCCCCTCACCCACTTCCTCTGAAAGTGGAATTCGACAGTAGGGCAACTCGATTCATTCGTCAGTGTTCTAAACAAGAGCGCAGACCGTCACCAGTCGACCACATGAAGCGCCGATTAGAATGCTCGTGTTGGAGTTGTGTTCTTGAATTTGACAGTTTTTTGGGGCATTGCATGTGGTTAAACTCACACCTGGCGGTCGACACCTCGTAGCTTAGGTGACCAGAACGTTGACTGCATTCAAGTCTTGTCCTTGCTCTCCAGTTTGGAACTCCACCACCACTGCCGAGGTTTCCACTATCAAGTCAAACTAATTCCTATCCTGGCGGCTTTGCTACACGTTTGTTTGATCATGAACCGCCATCTATTAGCCGATACGGGGCGATGCGAAATTCTGGGGTGCATTTGGACTGTTGTTTTTGATTGGCAAAACACCCGTCGAGGCCCCTGACTAGTGCCCATACTAAAGTCTTTGAATTTGAGTGTCAAAAAATGGCAGTCATAAATAACTGAAAAATGCATTTTGAATATGGTTTTCGAGTTTGTATTCCATTCTCTGCATAAAATCCGTATAATTAGCCTAGGCAATTAAACTAGGATAATTTGCTCTTCCAGTGGTCAAGGCTTCCAACGTTTATCACCACGAAATGAGTTATTTTTTAACGAATATGGATTTTGTGGGCGGCGGGGAAGGCTCGTACCCTGGCAATCAGTATTAAAGCCTCTCCCCTCTTAGTAATATTTCCTAACCGAGATCACATCTCGGAAGATCAGTTTGTGCTTCAGGCAATTTGTCAACTGCTATACACGCCGGAGTCCTAAATTCGGGCCCGGAACTCTGGTGATTTGAATCCAGATTAGTAATTTACAAGGTTAAGCTCTGGCACTGAGTTATGGTCCCCAGGTTTATTCTCTACGCTATTGACTGGATCCTGGGGAAGGTGACGGTGTTGAGTTAGCAGCCGGACATCGACTGACTGCTCTCAACTATGCCGATGATATCGCCTGACTTGCTTCAAGTCTTGGTGATCTGCAGTCTCTGGTGTCACGGGTGAACGAAGTCGCTATATCAGTCGATTTCTCCATAAACGCTGGGAAGACCAAGGTGTTTTCAAGCTACATCCCTGACTAGGAGAATGCTCCTCTCGGGATCGATGGCTGTCAACTTGAAGAAGTAGACAGTTTTAAATACTTCGGGTCGAGACGGCTGCCAAATGTGCAAAGTAAGGACGACATTGTCTCCCGAATTGATGGTGTCCGCCGAGTTTTTTCACGCCTTAGAAAATGCCTATGGATCCGACGCAACCTCTCCATCGCCACTAAGGTTCGCGTGTATCGTGCATCTGTCCTGTCTGTCCTTCTCTACGCTTGTGAATGATGGGCTTTGCATGTGGAGGACGAGCGAAAACTGGAGGTATTTGACCTCCACTTCTTAAGGACCATCCGTCGAATTAAGTACACCGAATTCGTTACAAATGAGACAATCCGCGCTGGCTGCGACAACATCGCAAGGATAACCCAGGCCATTTTAGAAAAGCGACTGAGGTGGTTCGGGCATGTTCTTCGTCGTCCACCTCAGGAGCTCTCGATCCGGCACCGTTACCCCATTGCAGGCGTCGGAGAGGGGGCCAACTGAAAACCTGGCTCGACACAGTTCGTCAAGACATGGAGGGGGTTCTTGGACCTTCGGTATTCGGTCCTCGTCGTTGGCGAAGAGAATAGATTGAGCTGTCCAGCTCTGATGCCGCGGATCGTCACGCGTGGAGAGGCACATTTCGGGACATCATCGAGGCCGGCTAGATCAGGCATGATCAGAGCCGTACAAAGTACAAGTAAGTACTGACGGGGAGTATTCGAAGTCACATTGGAGGAAGAGGAGGGTGGGCGTCCGCGCACCCGGCGTCATTGCAGTGCGTAGATGTCTCCGCTCTGAATGGTGTTGGATTACTGACTGCCCGTCGGCATGCGACCACCTGCGAGTGTCGTGGGCCGCCGCTCGCTGGAAAAAGCTAGCCCTCGTATTCTATCCTGCAATCAGGCCAGACTGCAGCGTTCCACTCTCGCGCGCATTTTAGTCGTTGCTTTGTTTAGAATGGTTTTCAAGTAGGCATATCTGTATGCGACCGTGTAGCTACTTTCCTCTCAGGAAATCTACGTGTGGCAGTTGTTTTTTTTTCACTTTTCTTGGTTGCCTGTTTTTCCCCTCTCTCCCTATCTCCGACTCAAATTTCAGGATATCTCATATGTTTCCAGAATGGCGCTTTTTAATGTCCACACACAATCTGTACTGTGAACATAAGCTCTTACACCATCTACCCAGTATTTCCAACTGTTTGGGGAAGTAGATATGACATCCGCTGCAATTTCGCATCTGACCAGCCAAAGTAACTTAGACGAGCTTAAATTCCAGATGACCTAAATGAACGACATGTTGACGATGTCTACCTTAGGTGACTACTTATAGCGACGTGTTTATACGGATCTATGGATGTGAATTTTGTTCAGATTGATCCTCCACTGACGTTGTCTGCTTCGTAGTGGTCTCAGATTGTGTAAGCCAGACTGTAATATAAACCGCAACTTCTAGGCGAACGCATTGTTTGGCAGTCTGACGCTTTTCAGAAACGTATCGCTTGAACTTCTCAATCTTCGGCTTGCAAATGAAGACTTGGGTAGTACAGATTACCATAGGCTTGCGAGTATATCTAAAAATCAACGCATGTTGGATAACGTGATAGCTAAGTCCTCTTGACCGACCGTATGCTACCCAGGCATTTTTGATAGTGTCGCGTCTGCCATATGGCCAAAAAGGCAGCTGAAATGCTTCGTACTTTGACAAAAACAAGCCTCCAGCTCCAATGTTATGTCGTAGCTTCTATAGACTTCATAAACTTTAGCAAGTCTTCTCTGCCACAATAATATGCTAAGGCCGTCATCAGGGTCGGTTACCTATCCAATCAGAGTCCTGTTCTTAGCGTTCTCACACTGCTATGGTGTTTCTGTAGA
>CACRXP010000157.1:1167209-1178325 GCA_902702965.1 Spirometra erinaceieuropaei
TTTTTGATGCGCCTAAACGTCCAATTATATTTCAAGGAAAACATGCATAAAAATATTCATTCCTTCACTCATTTGGTAGAAAACTACATCTTTATCTAATTTTGCATTCGAAGGGTGGGCATAATTCGGTTTCAAAAAGTTTCTAATTGTGAGATTTTTAATACCGTGTAATGGCCGTTCATAAATCGTCGTGTCTCTACATTTACCAATGTGGCTCGTAAAGCCAGCAATATGGATCACATCCACTGCTTAATTTTATGAACCCTATACGGCTTGTAGTCTGGAAACCCTGAATCCAAGTGTAACGGTAGAGCAGGATCAAAAATATTTGGGAATTGGGAAAGTTTTTGAAATCCCAACTAGACCCTTCCTTCGAGTATAAAATTGGAGGAAGACGTCATTTTCCACCGCATGAGCAAGAGTATGAATATTTTTATGCATGTTTTCCATGAAATAAAATTGGACTCATAGGGGCATCGAAAATCAATGAGAAAAATGCGTGCTACTTTAGCAGTCATTTGTTTACAGTGTAACGTTTTTGCATGAAGCCGAAAGGAAGTTCATTCAGAAACCGGCCTCCTGAGGTAACTGAAATACTATTGAATTAAACTGCAGTCTGATTAGTTTTACAACCCTACTTAATAAATCTTTTCGAAACCAAAAAGAAATTCGGAATTTCGGTTGACATTTCATGAGTTAGCCCACCTACTGTACGAGCCGGCCAATCAGTGGTTGACAGCGTCTGCACGTGCCACGCCCGACCCACTTTGGGCACCGGGTTGCGCCAAATGCCATGCTTCCCACTGACGTGCGAGTTGCATGTTCTGACATGGTGTCGCGTGTAGTTGGGCGTGCTCTTTTTTGTTGTATGAACAGATGGGACAAAGTTTGATGACGGGGTCAGGATTGGTATGTTCTGTCGAGGGTTTTCATGAACGCGCATGTCGTCGAGTGGTCCCATGCGGGGCCTGAACGTACAGTATGTGACCTGTTTCATGAAAGCTGATGACGGAAACTGAGTTGAGAATTTCTGGACATGTTAAACGTTGCGCATTTTGCTTGCTCATCCAGCCACTTCAGTCAAATGTCCTTTTCTTGTGCAGAAATTGTCTTCACGTAGTTATACCAAGCAAAATGTTCATAAATTTTAGCGAAAATGGACGTTTTGATATATTTGTGCACTTTCCCATGCTAATACCCGCTAGATCGCAGCTGGTAGCCAGAAATGGAGAAGCTGACGGCGACCTTTACCCCAATCCTAACCTTAACCCTAACCCTGACCTCAACCTTAAACGTTATCCGTTAACCTTAACGGCTACCCCAACCCTAACCCTAACCGAAATCGTAAACGTACCCGTAGCCCTTAGACATAGCTGTAACTGAAAAACCTAACCGTAATACTGAAACCTAATCGTACGCTCGAACGCTAACCGTAACCCGGAAACCTAAGCCTAAAGGCATAGCCCTAGCCCGAAAATCGGAAACCATTTACCGGTACCCTAATCCCAACCTCAGACGTGAAACAAAAGCCGAATGAGTCAGATGTGATTATGGAACACCACAAAATAGCCCCAGTAAACAAACCCGACCGCCACCAGTAATACATGTTCTGGCTACCAACTGCGATCTAGCCCTAATACCTGTTCTTAACTTCGGTTAGGCATTTGAGCGACTTTTTTGGCCTCACTGTGCAAAAATGAAAATAAAACAGAGGCCCGTCAACGAAGTGCAGTATCAAAGCACTTCGTAAAGAGGTAACTTATAAGATAAAGTTTTCTAGTTGATCGAAGGCATATTCGTGAGTGACTTTCGTTGTGGACGGCCATTATATTAGAAAATGAAGTTTGGCGTTTAAATGGGTCTTCGAATGTGTCCTTCATAAAAAAAGAACGCCGTAAAATGCGCTAATTCGATAAATGCCTTCAAAAGTATCTTATTTTAAAGTTTCTGCCAGATACATGATACATAATCTGTCTTTATGGGAGGCTGGGAAAAACACTGAAAATCGTTAAGTATTTAGCAATATTTCAAACGAAGGAAAAGTGCAAATTAATTAAACGGAAAAAAAGTCCTCTCAAAAAATACAAAATGGTATGTCTACTATCATGCCTGTAAAGTTAAACTGACTAGTTACTGATCGACCTGGCAGCCTGTGACCTTATGAAAACTTGTGTTCCTACGACGTCCCCATCGGTGAAAGTAAGCGAACTACAATCACTTTTGTTAAACCACATCTCAGTGAACTCAAATGAGTCAAGAATACCACAAATATCTGGAAAACGTTTTTTAGAATCAATACTCAGAATGTAGGTTGTTGACAAACCGCCGTATATGAAATTAGGCAAATTTTTAGAGGATATTTAAATGTACACTTCACCAAAACATTGTTTTTAGGTTTTCTAATGTTTTTTCTCATAGTTACCTCGTTTTTATGCATGAGAAGACATTCTTTGCATTTAAAAACGAACTTTATTAAATTGCAGCCATGTTTGAACTTTTCGGGATTTTGCGCTTTTCTAAAAACGTATTTCGAAGCAACCCAACACTGCCTTTAGTATTTCTTTTATGTTTTTAAATTTTCCAAAGTTGCTCTTAATTAACATAGATATTGGATCCATGAATTGGTGTCGGTTTGCGAGTGACTGGCAATAAATCGTAAATTTTGACACCTATCGTGAGTTAGGCCATCTACCGTACGTGGGCAGCGTCGACAAATGAAAGGGCGGGCAGGCATATGTTGGAGCTTCTGACATTGGGCCTCATCGAGATGAGTTCGCAGGCGACCTACCAGGCTGATACGTGGTGTAAACGAGCAGTGGAAGCGTGCACAGGAGAGGTTGGTGGTGGGTAGGATTTTTGGCATGCGTTAGCTGGGTTTGGTGTGTCGACTGCCGTGGTCGCGCATGTAGCCGAAAGGACTTATGTCCTGAGGCATTTTGGACAGGTGATGAGTGTTTAACGGGCGTATGTCGGGACGCCAGACACTGGTTCACCGGCCTCAGCTCGGTGGTTTCATAAGAGACCAATTAGATCACTTTGTGACATAAAGGCGCTATCACAATGGGGACAGGATGATATCGACTCCGCATTACTGGCGCAGGAAACGATGACAGAGGTCGTGGTGTGATAGTAGTGGTGGTGTTTGTGGATAGCAGAGCTTCAAGGCAATTCTCACGCTGGTGGTAGGAGTGGGCGAGATAGTGGACGTCGTTGTCGTCTCCGCGGGGGTTGTGGTATTGTTGGTGGAGGTAGTGGTGGTGGGGGAAGGAGCATCGCGAGTTCGTTCGCTGGTGTTGGGAGTGTTCGTCGAAGTCTTAAAGGGTTGGAAAGTAATGAAAGAGTTGTAGGTTGTTTCTGTGTCGAACGAAGGAGGAACTGTATTGGTTGAGCACTGGGCTCGGAGGTGTCCGGCGAGGCTGATTCGTCCGCAGAGTGTCCGTTTACAACTCGCTGGAAAGCTTTAGATGTTAGCGCCGTGAGTCCGCGAAGCTTGCGACTTGAGAACAGCCATTTTGGATTTGCAGCGGCTATCGGGTTGACTTCAAATATGGGTCCTCTTGTGCTCACTGTCGTCTCCCAGGCAGTTGACCGTGGACGAGGTCTTCTCAGCCTTCCGAATTGATTTGTTGATACATTAGATAGGCCTTAGGATGTCCTTGCAGCCTCGCTTTTGCTCCAAGTTAGCGATCCCCCGTAACGACGTTGCCGTAGAACAGTCGCTTAGGAAGCCGCTTGTAATCCATCCAGCGCATTTCTAGTTGCCTCAGCATGACAGGGGCGCTGAGGGTTGCGATTCTTTCTGAGACTTGCGTGTCAGGGATCCTGTCTTGTCTCTTCGGTTTAAATATTTTCTGGGGGCGGCTTTCTGGCTTCATTTGTGCTGACATTTCATGTCCACATCGCTTAGAGTAGCGTGGTCATAACTATCGTTCTGTATGTCCGAGGTTGCGTATTGGAGCGAAGTCCGTGGTAATTCAAGACTGCACCCGATAGTCGACTGAATTCCTGGCTGGCTTCGGAGATCCGGTGTGCCACTTCGTCACCGATTTTGTTATTCCGTGAACTGTTTCTTCCTTGGTACGCAAACTTGTTCACACTTGTGAGTTAAACTTTAACGACATTTTAAATGGGTTCTCTGTGGTCCATTTTTGGTGCCGGTTGGTGCATAACCACCGCCTTCTTCATTTTGATGTTTAGCTCGCAGTTGGCGCAGTAGGAGGGAAAGAGCTTCATGCTCCTTTGCCTAGTTGCTTCGGTCATTGTATTGGGCACACAGTCTTCCGCGGACAGTAAGCTGTAGCGTTGGTCCGTCAGAACTGAGCAGCTGCACGGTTCCTTTGGCAAGTAGGCCGTAGGGACGAAGAAATTCATCATGTCGTTGCGGTCCGCATAGTATTTAATCTTCTCAGCCTTGCAATCCATCCAAGTGGCCCTCAATTGTTGCGGTTGATGTTGTACCAGGAGTTGGCGAGGAAAGAAGGCAGCCTTGTCCTCGTCGGTCGCGCGGTTAGCTTAGGCTTGTGCAACCCGTTATTTCAAGGAAACAGATTGCAGGTTTCGCCGTCGCTGTCGTCGTACTAATCCTTAAGTTTGTGGCACGTGCGACCGAGACTATCCATGGCGGTAGAGTGGATGACATCTTATAGCTGGTCCCGTTGTGTCTCCACGCTGACGCTGTCTTCGGGGACCTAGATGTCATTCAGGTGATGAGTCAGTGAATTGGTGAAATCTACGAGGCGGTCAAACACATTCAATAGAGCAGTACTCAGCTTATCGGCTGATCGCTTGCCTTGTGGACGTTTGCGAGCTTGGATTCACAGCATCATCCTGGAGATTAGGAAGCGGTGCTCCGTCCAGTTGTCGAGATCTCCGACCTTCTCAGTCTCGCTTCCGGCCAAGACTGAGGGTGTATCCACGTTGATTTCTGTAGCATTGGAAAGCGAAAGAAGGTGATGGACAGGAGCAGGTTGTGTCCCGCTTATGTCTGAATGAGGAGGAAGCCAATGTTGTAGTAGCAGACACCGATTCCGTGAGCACCCAACACTACAACCAGGCAGTATGATCAGTTCCGAGGAGGAGATTGAAGTTGCCTGGGACAACCAGTTTGTTCATCTGTGGTACTGTCGCTTGGGGGGAGGGGGGATATGCAAGTCACAGTAGACTTTGTTCTTCACCACATCGTGGTTGGTCATTGTGGAGGCGTAGGCGTTGACGAAGAGGACGAATTTGGTTCCCGAAGATGCAGACGCAGGTTCATGAGGTGGCCGTTAATTCCTTGCGGCCGTCCAACGATGTCGTTCCCGGTGACAGCAGAAACTTGCCGGTCTGCTTTTGAGCGGCTGCTCCAGAAGAAGGTCTAAGCGGCACCTTTTTCCTCCAGCTGACCCTGTTCCGAGACTCGGGTCTCACTGCCAGTCGCATTGTCCACCTTCTAGCGCACCAGTTTTCAGGCGACCAGCCTTGTCCTCCTTTCCGATCATTTTCTCAGTGGCTTGTCTGCCAGGGAGCACGATTACTGGGCTGATAGAGTGAGCAGAAATGGAGATGTCAGTTTTGTTATCATATTGTGTTTCGCCCGCGTTTTTTTGCGTCTGAGAGCCACGGTCAGGTCCGCGTAGGGTTGCAAAAGTAATTAGCAGGGGACATACTTCCTAACCAATTAATTGGAAGTACCGTTTTGTTCAAATACCACTCGACACACATGAATGAATCAGACTCACGAAATACTCCTTAATTAGTGAATGTGCAGTTTGTCTATCCAAGACTGTTTTCTACACAAAAATCCGGCATATACTGTATCGGAACTGCAGAAAAGGGATGTTTCCCGGAATGAAAATCAATTGACTCACGAAAATATGACCACCTATGCCCTCTGAATTAATCAGCGAAATGTACCCGCGTTTTCCATAAGACATATTACTCCTTTTCTTGACGTCGTCGGCGTAAAGACTTAAAATAATCTCTGCAACTTCAAAATATTTCCTCTTTGCGTTATGATGCCGATCGCTCTGTATCTCACGAGGTAGCGAACTCCAACACCAGTCCAACGTCATTGTTGAATATTGTTCCTAGTGTCTGCAAGGCCCACACTAGCACAACTAACCCCAAATAATGTTACCACATAATAACGCGCGCCTTCCTGTTATACGAAACTCTGGATCTTTTAAACATCGAACTTTGCCCGAACCACCATAAGTCAGGATGATAAAGTTTTGTGCCATATTCATAAAACGAGTACTCACTAAACCGCCCTATTAAGTTGCCGCGTCATATTCTCTTCTACGGCTTATTGCACACAAATAAGAAAGGTTAGCATACTTTCGAATGTAGTGTTTACGGTAATGGAGTAACTAGGGACAGCTGAACCGCCACAGTACAAACAAATGAATATGGTGAGTAGACTGTTCAAAGAAACATCTCTGAGGTCTATGATTAAATTCAGGTGTCTGCCCAACGAACGCATGAAAAGACCATGTAAGTATGGATTTCAGGTGGTGAATATATATCATTTCTGCGAGAAGGTTGACTAATACCGATAAGGCTAGATCGCAGTTGGTAGCCAGGACCCGCACTACAGGTGGCGGGGGGGGGGTTATTTACTGAGGCTATTTTGTGGAGCTCCATAATCACATCTGACCCATTTGACTTCTGTTTTACGTTTGAGGTTAGGATTAGGGTACCAGTTATTGGTTTCCAATTTTCGGGTTAGGGTTATGACTTTAGGCTTAGATTTTCGGATTACGGTTAGGGTTTGAGCGTACGATAAGGTTTCGGTATTAAAGTTAGGCTTTCCGGTTACCGCTATGTCTAAGGACTACGGTTACCTTTGCGATTTCGATTAGGGTTGTCGTTAGGGTTAGCGGTTAACGTTTCAGTTTGAGGTTAGGGTTAGAGCTAAGGTAAGGATTAGGGTTAAGGTCGCCGTAGGCTTCCCCATTCCTGGCTACCAACTGCGATCTAGCCACCGAAAAATTTGGCAAAAAGCCTGTGGCAGAGCATTTTAATGGGGTTTCGGTGAGATTTTTTTGGGAGACAAATTAATATAGTTGTGTCTGCCGATGTAAAAGGACTTGCCGGTGCTTACGTAATCTAACGCTAAGATATGGTTATGCAGTCCCACCTGATGGACACATTATTGTAAGGGCTGGGGTCAGGCGTTGTGGCTACGGGTGGTTAGGGCTTAGGGTTAGGGCCATGGGTTAAGGATGAGGGTTGGGGTTAGGACAACTATTTTTCAACCACTCAAAGTACAACCACGCATTCCCAAAAGGCTTTCTTTTGCATACAACTACTAGGGTTAAGGGGTTAATTTTGAGGTTAGAGTTAAGATAGGAGGGTAGGGGTTAAGGGCTAGGGCCTGGGGTAAGGGATTAATGTTAAGGGTTGGAGTTAGGGGTAAGACTGGCGCTTGTAATAGGGGTTTTTACCGGTGGGGTCAGGGAACGCACAGGTGACGAAGTCTAGTAGTTGTATGCAAATAAAAGCCATTCGGATTGCGCGGTTGTAATTTGAGTGGTTGAGAACTAGTTGTCCTAACCCTAACCCTAACCCCGAAGCACTCAACGCGAAAGTTAGAAGGAGACGACAGACCGAACGTCAAGAAGGAACATCGGCACTGGGCCAAAAGAGGTCAACACGACAACAAAGAAACAAGGTCGCCAACAGAACAGACACGGCGCCGCACATCAACATCATGCCAACGTAATCACACCAATTCAAAATAATTAAGTCGGTCAACAGTACTGTGTCCACCGGGTGCGGCTATATAATCACATCTTGTCCGCAAACATTACCTTAACACTAACCCGCATAACCATAAGCCTATACCATGCACCCCAAGAATTTAAGGAAACACCACGTGTAATAGGGTGGGAGGTCCATATTCTTGCGCCCAGCCACAAGAGTAAGCAAACAATTGGTTAAAACTAGCCGTCTTATGCAAAACGACCTATAATCTTCCTGTGATTCTGGCTTAGATAGAAGAGCAGTGACTGGTACTTTTGGATTCTGTAAGGTGACATTTATGTTTCGCTGTTGTCGTGCTACCCGAGGGTCACGTCCCGTTGTTTACTCGCCCGTTTGTCTTTCCTCTAAAATAATGTTTACAAGAACGGCAGGATTTATTGGTACCAAAAAATTTCGCGACTGCTCTTCAGCTGCTTCCTGTCGCTTCATAAGAGGGATAACGAGTGAGAACAATACAACAGATTTGAATTCGTGCAGAAAATCGATGCAGAAACAGCAAGGTTAGGGTTTTGGGCAAAGTTGGCCCTACCTTTGCTGACATCTTTATGGGTCATCTAGAATAAAAGGTGTCTACCAAATTAAATAAGCTGCCATTCTACAAAAGATACGTGGATGATGTTTTCGCTATTGTTAAGGACATTAAGGAGGCTGAAGAACTGCTTTCTATTATGAATAAGCTGCATCCAAAGATCAAATTTACAATGGAGAAGGAACAAGACAACCAGCTATCCTTTCTGGATGTTCTTATGTTTAGAAAGGAAGATGGTTCTATAAGACGTTCTGTCTTCCATAAGAATACTTGGAAGGGACATTACTTGCATTTTTTGAGTTTTGTACCTATCCAATGGAAACGTAACTTGGTATACGCTCTTTTCCAAAGGGCTAGAAACATTTGCTCCGATGACACACTGGATGCAGAATTTGCAAGCCTCAAAGAAGCTCTACTTAAACGTGGATATCCCGCACGGTTCATCCACAAATACAGCAACCTTACACGGCCAAAACTGACAGAGCACTCAGCTCCGAAAAAGCCCGTCTTTATATCTTTGCCCTTTAAGGGCGACAATATTTTAAATACTATCAAACGACGGCTACGTTCTGCCATTGAAAGGACATACAATGCAGCCGAACTAGTATTCTGCAGTCCTACTAAGCCACTTCCGATTCCACGGGCAAAGGATGCCCTGCCAATGCACGCCACGTCAAATTGTGTTTATGGATTCACATGCACTTGCGGATGCAAGTACATTGGGCGAACGCAAAGGCAGTTGGCAGCCAAGTCCATTGAGCACCTGCCCAAGTGGCTCCTTAGACAAGAAAATAAGATCCCGCGTTCATCCATTACGAAACACCTACTTGATACTGGCCACACCGTCGACCCCAAAAACTTCCTTCCAAGTACTTGTTCGGGCACGAACAACTCGGACATTGCGTTACCTGGAGGCAACTTATATACGACGAGTGAAACCAGATCTTTGTAAACAATTGGAGCATGTGGTTAACCTAACAATACCATGGTAGCCTCTAACTCCATGATTCCCCCTCTCTCCTCTCATTTTTTGCTCTTTAACGTTTCCCCTTTTTTCACTTTCTTCCCCTACGGCGTTTGTGTTACTAACTTTATCGATTAGCCAACTTTGTCCAAAACCCTAACCTTGCTGTTTCTGCATCGATATTCTGCACGAATTCAAATCTGTTGTATTGTTCTCACTCGTTATCCCTCTTATGAAGCGACAAGAAGCAGCTGAAGAGCAGTCGCGAAATTTTTTGGTACCAATAAATCCTGCCGTTCTTGCTTACTTCAGCTTCGTACCGTGGACAAAATGCTTCAAAATAATGTTTACTTGAGACCCCCGCAATCTATGAATGAGGAGGTCAGGTGGACAACGGTCGCTAAGCGGAACAGATGTGTTTCCTTTGTGCCATGGTGGCTACTACGAGCAAAGTGCAAGGCTTTATTGCTTCTGCCAATCAGAAATTGTGCGCTGTTGGTTCAACTTCCAGGCGTTCAAATGTCATGGATTGAGTTCCCTCTTCATCAAACAGCAGGCGGCTTGCATGAAGGCATATACGCTAGGTGGACTAACTCATGAAATGTCAACCGAAATTTCGAAATGCGTTCTTGTTCCGAAAAGATGAATTAAATAGAGTTGTTAAAGTTACCATCACGCAGCATAACTCTATAATAATCCAGTTACCTCAGGGTGTCGGTTTTCAAATGGATTTGTTTTCGACTGCATGCCATACCAATACACTGCAAAAAATGACTACTTAAATAGCATGCAATTCTCTCGTTGATTTGCGATGCTCTTGAAAATTCAATCATATTTCATGGAAAGCATGCATAAAAATATTCATTTTTTTGCCTATCCGGTAGAAAATCACGTCCTCTTCCATTTTTTTACTCGAAAAAAGAGCATAATTCGGTTTTAAAAAGGTTTCTAACTGTGAGATTTTTTAATACCGTTAAATGGCCGTTCATGAAACGTCATGTATCTGCATTTACGAATGTGGCTTGTAAAGTTAACAATGTTGCTCAAATCCACTGCTTAATTTTATGAACCTCATATGTTCTTCTCTTAACACCGTAGAGAAATGCATGGTTTTCCATCCACGGAAAATATACAGCTTGTAGTTTTGAGACCCTGAATGCAAGTGTAACAGCAGGTCAGGTTCAAAATTATTCGGAAATTAGAAAAGTTTTTTAAAAGCAAATTAGTCTCTTCTTTTGAGTATGAAATTGGAAGAAGACGTGATTTTCTACCGAATAAGTAAAAGAATGAATATTTTTTGCATGTTTTCTATGAAATATAATTGAATTTTCAAGGGCATCAAAAATGCACGAGAAAATTGTATTTAATCTTTTCGAAACGTGAACCCACTTCAAAATTTCGGTTGACATTTCATGAGTTAGTCCACCTACTGTATGTAAATGGACAAAAGGTCTTCGGCACATGAGGAACCGGTCCGAATTTCATCGGCCAAATCATTATTTTAGTAAGGGATGACGTCGGGTCGAATAAACAAATGAAGAACTGAAGGTGCAATTAATGTAAATAAAAATAGCCGTTTTTAGGAAAGAAAACCGGAAATGCGGCAAAAGCGAAAATTCAGATTAAATCAGCAATGGCGTAGTACAAAGGTATGCAGCCAGGCGAGCGAGTAAATCTGCAAAAACAAAACAACGTATGAATATCCTTCGAAACATAATGCAGTACGACAGTCAGCTAACGACTTCCTGATCAACATTGCTCTTCCTGCTGTTACTCCGGAAGGGTAAACAAAATCTTCCATTCGGGCACTGACTGATTTGTGGTTTGATAGGACCACTGTGAGTGTTCTTGATCTGCTGGGTGGGAATGACGGCATA
>CACRXP010000158.1:19067-51744 GCA_902702965.1 Spirometra erinaceieuropaei
TTTCCTATTACATGTTAACTTTTATTTATCTGTAACTCTTCTTTTTTCATTCTGATCACATTTAGCTATCCTAAGAATCCGTGACATGTGCCCATCCAAATGCAAACTTTGCCCATATCCATTCTCCCGGTTGTCACGGAATTGCTAGTTGACCCGTTTTTGCCTCTTAGTCACATTATAATAAAAGGAAATATCATCTGCGAAGATAAAGCTCATAGTCACGACAAAAATATGCATGGTAGAAGAAACGACAAATTACTACTTCTGCGTGGAAAGAGTGTATTTTTCAAACGTATAATATGCTCATAAAAACGGTATACCTGACGGGTTTCTTTTCAAATGAACGGGAGGTAGCTCAAGAAAAAGATCGTCCAAATTAACCCTAGTCTGAAAAAGCCTTCTGCTTGTTAGTCTTTTTGCGAAAAATGAAAGGTTGGATACGCAGTGCTGTGTGGGACTTTAAGAACTTAACTTTTTAAAACATATACGTGCCTATACTGTAAACACAATAGAAGGCCATTAAGTTCAGAATAATTGAAAACAACATCTGCAGCCCTTGTGTTAGTTTACACAATTGGTGGGACAATGAACCTTACTCGACGGATTTATTTGATCCACGCAGAACTTATTTTTAATCTGGGAGAATTATTTATAATATTTCAAACTAGTGCTCCTGTGACTGAGTTTATTTTGGCTCAGTCACTGACTGAAAACTATCTTCTCACACTAATCAGTAAAATACGGGTGCGGTTACTTGGCATAAACCAGTCTCAGGGTCAATTTTACTTTGTTTGCTGTTGGATTTAGCGGAAATGAACATTCCACAATTACTCAAGTGGAGGTAAAGGCTTGTAACTCAAATGATTGTAAAAACAGATGTGCACACGTAAGCGTCTGTTAAAAGTTGAAAAAACAAGCGTTTCTCATAATAGCGAGACTTAGTTATCGTCAAACAAGTGTAGAAGTTGACTTATTAGTCTGAATTTAATTCCTTGTAAACGGAGAGTCGTATAATTATTGATGCAAATCAGTAAATGTGAACTCATTTAATAGAACTTGTTTAAGGGTCCCGATGTCCTATTAACAAGCAATATAGCTCCATGGTACTTGGCGAATGTCGGAATGATGAACTTTGGGTAAGACTTATATAGATACCTACAAAATAAAGCTCTCTGTCAAGTGCCAGCTTAATTGCCATAGGTAGGCTTTCTATAGCTTTTTGGAAATTACACATAATTATCATTATTATTCTTTTTAAAGCAAACGCAAAAACTTCCGTCCACCTTATTGGCCTTAATCGTTGCTTAAATTAGAGCAAATTACGGTCACAAAAAGTCTTCTGTTTCGGTAATTATGGTAAGGGAAAGCGGCCAGTGCATTTGCATTTAGGGTTTACGAGATAAACACTGAAAAGTTTCAACTTAACCAAAATCACATCCATCATTAGATCACTTGAACATAGACAACTAATGCCCGTGAAATCTTATACTAAAAACTAACACTATTTACACGCAGATTCCACAACACCGTAATAACCGTTTTCACAACTTAAAAATTATCCCAAATAACATCCCTATTAAAAGGTAAACGTCAGCCTTAAAGCCATGATTGTGGCAAGATAATGTGACCATAAAAAAGGAATAAAATAGATGTTCTATGTATTCTTTCAACAAACATCATGTAGACGTCGAAAGTCAAGGAAAAATTAACAACCACTTAAGTTAAAACGTCAGAAAGCGCCATTTGTTTTTAAGTAGCTAGAAAAAGACTCATCTATAAGACCTGATAGGTAGAAAGTTGTGTAATCGTGCTGGACAATAATCAAGAGTAAAACCTAGTGCAAAAAGCAGTTTTTGACTATGGCTATATTTTCAGTTGGCAGCCAACTTTTTACGGGGATTGCTATATACTGCGTCTTTTTTTAACATGATACAAATGACAGTTACTTTCTATACGTTCCCTCATATAAACTATTTTTTGGTAAGAATTATCACCACCACCATCACGATAGTTTAGCTTATGTGACCAGTTTTGGTACCAAAATTTATAAAATTATGTTCTGAAGTAGGACTTTATGTTAAACTACGCGCAGAAAAACTATATTTTGAGGGCCGTGATATCCACAATGCGGAGTTAAATTTCGGACTGTCGGAAGTATTTTCCTATTTTTACAGATTAGTGATCATGGTCGTCTTCAAGTAAATCGCCCCCATTGAGCTAAAATATGGAGTGGAGTGTACAGAAGTGCATTAAACTTTATGCGTAGCTTGATCTTACCCGGATATCGCAACCTGGAACGCAAATGTTGGAATTTAATGTCACTTAGTGATGGACGAACTAACCTGGTCACGCAATAAGCAAAGGCCTACAAAATAAAGCTACATTAATTAATGCACAAGCCAAAAGTGGAACGTTTTAGTGCCCCTTAGTATGCACTTATACTAAATAACTTACGGTGCGTGATTTTGTCCATGACGTCAAGTGGTGGAACGTAATTCCCCTCGACCTGTTGCATTTGCCATTAGAGCAAACGCGAATTTCGACATGGCCATTTTGCCAGTTTCTGATATTGCTGGACTTTGGGTGCCTCTCTGTTTTGACCTCTGAGTAACACATACTTAGGATCCTAAGAAGGAGCTTGTTTGTTTGTACCAAATACTGGATACATTGAGGCTTGCGAACCGTGGCCGGAGAGATTTCGATATGTTTTAGACTGAATAGAGCCCGTAAGTTGAGTTACGAGTTGATCAAAGGCTTTTAAGTGGTTCCTATTCGACTTGCCTATGCGAATTAATTTTTGAAAACTTTGCCATAATCTTTGATTCTGCCAACAAATAAGGCCAAGAAGTAAATGTCTGGTGGAAGTTACTATAGAATATGGTCATAAAAATCGGTGAAAACGAAAGTTTTTCTCCAACTTTGAAAAGTGAGTGTACTGGAGATAAGTGGGCTTTGTATTTAAGCTCCCTGCGTCAAAGTAAGTGTCCGATTCTACTTTTCTTTTAGGGCAGCCCTGAGGCAACAACTTGATAACCGAGTGGTTGTACTTTTGGGTAGGCTAACACGCGTTTGATATTCATTCAATTCAACTTTGTCAAGTAGCGTTAATCCAAAGCTTGGGAAACTATTCTTAGCACTTCAAGCGACTAATAAAATGACAAACAACTCATAAATTATTAAACGTTACGAGCTATTTAGGTGAACGTTGAACAACTTAAAGAAACTAAATGCAACAGCAGCAACTGTGAAAGAATAACAACAAGGAAAATAGCGGCGAATGCAATTGTTTGCACTAACTCAAGATCTGGTCAAAATGGTTCGGTTTATGCCTTTTTAAAAATCCTAATGTATGTGCAAACCCACCGTCTAACACATTTTTAAACCAGTTTACCGCTGCAGTTTTTCTGATTGTCGATCGTTGAATTAATGGGTTTAATTATCGGATAAACGCGGAAACTTTTCATCTTGGTCGGACAGTTGGCGAGCTGGAATATACAGAGCTTCTTCTATACTGCTGTATCTTGCAATCGCATTAAGACTTATCAGTCATGCAGCTTAGGGGGCGTTCAACGGTCATGCCACGAGACGGACTTATTAGTCATTTTAAGTTAGGTGGTCTATGTCCGAATTACGGCCAAGTAATTACGAATTTTGGAGTCAAATCTTGCTGAAAAAAGATGTCAAAACGATGCGCAATGTTAGCCTGCATATAGATTTTTGAGGCACGTCGCATAAGACTTGATTCATCGCAGAAAATATGAAACTGGGCACCCAGACTTGTTTGCTTATTTTTCCGCTTCCGTACTACTATGTGAGTTCTTCGCCAGCGATGTTGGCGAAGGCTGAACAAATACCAGTTTCAGAAGACTGTTTGGCGAGCATACGCGTGCTTTCGATTGCCTCGTCGAGCCAGTACATTTATATGGGAACAAAGTACAGAGTAAAACGTATGAGAGATGAGAGGAATCGATTAGAATTCGTCTTTTCATACAATTTGGGTGTGTGAATAGGAGGGAGAGGGAGGAGACAGTAATAGGCAGTGAGGGTTGGGTAGAAGCGTGTCATAGAGGGAAGGAGGGAGGAGGGGCTGCGGAGACATGCATGCGGTTAATCGACCTTTGGCCACGGTAGACGTGGGATATGCAAAAAGTTCTTCTGCAAGCGCAGGACCAGCCTCTGTAGCCTGATGGTGGTCGCTTCTGCTGTTGCTAATAAGCGTTGACCCACTTGCTTAGGGCGGTTAGTTGGGACTTTGTAAATCCCTCGGAAGACTTTGCTGGAGTCCACACGATGCCCAGAAATAACCATATGTGCGAGAATGGGGCTGTTTATGGGTCATTAACCAGCCAACGACCAGTGCAGCAGGTATGGAGAGGATTAAGCAGAGCTCCGTATTCGGGAGCCAGATCAAAATATCTACTGGATAAGGGCTCATTAAGGGTCAAGGCCTCAATCCGTTCGTGGCGTGCCTTGCTTCACTCATAGCCAATTATCTTGGAGGCTGCGAATTTTCGGCCTGAAACCAACTTCGAAGATGTTGAAGGCAGCCTATGATAATTTGTTGCCTAGCTTCACAGCCAGCTTATATTTTATGGGCGCCAGCCGGGCACACGTCCAATCTGACCTGCGTAATTACAAGGACAAATTATGCATAGCGTACCTGACTGCACCCATAAGATTTAACCGGTCCTTAATTTTTATGACCTTGCCGTAAACGACAGCATTGGGTGGGAATGCAATCCAAAAAGTTAATTCTATAACAATGCATTAGGTTGCCTCTGAAATGTCTATACTGTATAGCATAGCCTGCATATTCTTGGCGATGTCTCCGTTAGGGTCATCTGGGAGCAAAGATGTCCGCATTATCTTATAAACGCACTTAAATAGGCATTTCGAGAAAATTGGTCGAGAGAACATCAAACCTGTCTACCCTTTCCTTTGGGTTGTTGCAGTGAGTCTAAATCCGTCTGAAGAGCGTTCTCACACGACTTCGTTGTTGAGCAACATGATGGTTGCCGTAAAAACGAAGAACCTGAGAAATGCGTGGTAGCGTCACTCCCCGATGACATCACAGTAAGAGTGCTGCTTAATCCGTTCAGTTCCAACTTCAATTCTGAGCTTTCAGCGAGTCTGAGGTCAGATCATAGGTTGCTGGTGACCTCAGTTGATCTCTTCTTTCTATCTAATGTTCCTTTATAATAACCTCTGTTGTATAGTTCTGAAGGCACCTGCAGACTCCTACATTTATGTCAGCATAGACGTTTTTTTAATAAAGAAGTGCATTTAGTACAGATCGACCTGTGGGAAATTCAAGTCTATGACATTTCGAAAATAAATCCATGAAAGAGTAGTACGAAGCGTTAAAACAAATACATTTGGAAGAAGCAAATAAGGCTAAGAAATGAAAGCGCACAAGTTTTAGAAACAAATAGATAAACTAAACGTGATCTTTGAAATACTTTTTTCTTGCAGGTCATTACAGAACCGCGTTTCATATCTCCACGTATTAGCAAACGTTTATTGTTATTTTCTCCATAAGTTATAAAATCCGATTATCCGAATAAATCCTCTTCAGATTTATAATTAATATTATGACGCTTCTCTTATCGTAATGTGCACATATTGCTATCTGTTTATCAAACTGTACGCTGTAAAAGTTCGTTACTTCTTGCCAGTGGAGAAAGATTTATTTTCCAGATTGGGTTGGCTAACCGGCTATCCAGTATTTTTCATTTGAGGGGCATGGGAATGGAGACTGGGAACACTTATCTGACCGTTTCGGAATATCGAAAAATACTCGCTGATAATGTGACCGTTTACCGTAGTCCGTTTCAAGAAAAAATGAGTGGGAAACAAGTTAGGTGCTGAAAGAGATGACAGTCAGTAAAAGCTGCGCGTGTGAGGGCATGCGGTGGGGAATAAAAGTAAAATGTTCAAATTGCGAAGGAGAATAGCATGATGTTGATTCTGCTCAACGCTTTTATTCGAATGTGACATAAAGTTTCGACCGAAGGTCACATCATCATAAGACAGGCAATTTTGCGACCTGTCAATTAATGCTTTTGATAGTAGTCAGCACAATTTGGGAAACAAATGCAAGCGGTATTAAAATAATTCGAAGTTATTATTAAAAACGGAAGACAATGGAGGAGGCATCGCGGCAATCCTTAACGCCGGTATGCCAATTATCAGAATTCTTACATTGTCAGTTATTTTTCAAATAGCAGTATTTAAAGTAAAACGAAGAATAAATTAACCAGCAGATGAGAGAATGAGTACGGGATCATTAAGAAGACCAACAGTCACGCGCACACGCACCAAGTTCGATGTCATCCCAAAGGTTAGTTTGAGGGCGAATCCCCTTAAATCCCGAGGGGATAGCCAGTGATTTGGCAGTCAGCAATAATACAGACCAAAATATAAGTAGGAAAATATTTGAGGCCTGACACTTAGCCGGAAGCGTAAGTTTAAACCCGCTGGTCACTTTCCGAGTTTCAGAGCGTACAGGAACAAAACGAAACTGACGAAGGAGAAAAGGATATACCCCTTATCTTCTCAGAAGGCGAAAATGCTTCCGCTAACGATTTGGCCTGTGTTGCTAAGTTTGATAATTCATCTTCAAGGCTAAGCATAGAGACTGTCCATTTTGGCGCTTGAACTATCAACAAGGCTGTGCATACACGTAAACCGATGATGCGTAGTCTGGTGACCCCAAATGTGTTCATGATGCTGTTTATTATATTGAAAAAAGATTCCAAGCAACGCTAGGTTGTGTAACCCCAGGCTCGTGTAACCCCAGGCTCGTGTAATAGGGGTTTTGTGGGTGAGACATCATCTCGTAGGAGGGACGAAGTGAATGCAATAGCACTTAGAAACTAGATATGCTTCCGTTAAAATTCTTTTTACGTCCGTATATAGCAACGGAAGCGAGCGCGTTGATTGGGAAATAAACAAAAGCAGATCTCAATAAATATACGGCAATTGAATCATCCACGGCCAGTAAATTTGCGACAGCTCAGGGACTAATGAAACGAACAACTAATAGGGGAGAAGAACAGTTAGTGTCAAATGTAGCAACTGTGAAAATTTGCTGCAGGGTGGCATGATGCACATGAATATTAGAGAAGCTATGGAATTACAACCTCATGAAGAGAGAAAAACCAAATGATGTAAGTCTGGGCGACTGTTTGCATCTCCATAATAAGCCATTTGACTACTATAAAATAAAAATCTATGGAAGGCACATATCTTGTGCAAAGGTCATATACAAAACAATAAAAACAGAATAATGGTAGTCTATTTCCTCCTAAAATACAGAACATTAGCTATAGATTGAAGAAATTTCGGAAAATCGAAGTTTGATTTTCCGACCAGCGCGGAGGAAATAACTAGAGCTATTGACTCGGAGAAGATAAAACACTGCCAGACAAGGGCACTGCTACCTGGCGTAGCAAAATGCCAATGTGGTAGGCTGCACACCGATAGATAGGTATTCCGATGCGGACAATGTGGAAGGAGAAAAGATCTAAGGGTTCCGATGTCTGGTCAAATAATATGGGCCCACGTAGATGGGATTCAATATCGAACTGTGCAATGATTTACCGCACTAACAACACAGGTATTAACTAAAAGCCCAGACACGCGTGTTTCGCCGATCTTATGCTGCTGCCTGACGCAGCTGCGAGGGATTCGGCTCGTCAGTGGGTCCCCCAGCTTTCTCCATATGTATTCTGGTATATGAACTCCAGTTTCAAGTTGCCTTGTTTAGTTTCCGAGGAAATTAATGCGCGAACTTGGAGTAAATCTTTCGAAACGGGCCTTTCCAGGCACGGTCCCAAGTTTGATATGAATATCTGAGCTGAAATCCATCAGCTACTGCGGAATACTCGCTTAATATTCACAAGCCGCCAACAGGCAGTCAGTGGTATAAAGCTGTGCAATGATTTACCGTACTAGCGGGGTTCAATGTGGTCTGCAGTTTGGCCTAGACAGCGCAGGACTGAAGCAAGCGTGGGATATATTCCCGTCGTACATTACGGGAGCGTATCGGATGCAACAGCTCCCTAAATAGGGAACCAGCATGGCCCCTTCTTGAACTTAATTTGACGAGCATTTGTAAGTATATTCTTTTTACGTAAACTCAACGAAATTTGACTGCCTTATAACAGGTTATGCAAGGGACTACGTACAAGTATACCTGAGGAAATAAGTAAGCCATGGCGAGCGCGTTTGGCAACAGAAACCGTTTGCAGATGTCATGGAAGTTGAGTGTTTGTGTCTTAACCGAGCCAAAGTAAACTAAAACGCAGCCAACGACCCTTACATCAGGCGTTGTATGGTGAGTACTGGCATGGCATAAAAGGGTTAAGTTAGTCTTTTCGAAGAAGTCGTAGATTACACGTCAGACAACAGACATTATTTGGAAATGTCATGGAAGCTGAGTAGTTGTACTGTAATTGAGGCAAAGTAAACCAAAACGCGGCCGAAGATCCATACAGCACGCCTTGTATGGTGAGTATCGGCATGGTACTAGAAGTCCCTTTTAAATGAAGCCGGTTACGCAGAGTAGGGAAAGCCGAAGACTGCCTCATGCCAGAAGATGTTTCACTAAGAAAGATTATACTGGAATGATTAGTCCTTCGAGGTTATACCAGTGTTCCAGGCAAGACTCAAAGGGCGACTTCCTGTAGCTATGAGTTGATAAGCTAAAGAAGGCTCACTGAGGCAAATATAGTAGTTAGTTATACATATTAAACCTAGTGAAGTTGCACAACCTATCCTTATTGGATCCCAGATTGAGACAGATTAGTAGCTAAATAAGCTATCGCGGCCGAACATTCCCCCTTGCATCGGGCAGAATTTCCTGAAACAGTCGAAAATGTTCTTTGGGCAAAAAGAATTTGTGTCGCAAAACCAAATCAGCAAAAACTTTAACTTCTTCTTAAAGTAACTAGGGTCGCGCAGCTCCCCGGATATAAAAACTGCTGATTAATCAATTTTAGGTTTTATTCTAAACTGAAGTTACTTAGTTTCAGCAACTGCACATCGACTTTAGGATTTTTTCGTTGAAAGCATAGATTGACATGCCGTACACCTACCTCAGGACAGCGTACGTGTTGCGGCCTAAAATTGAGACCGGGCCCAAGATTTATGGTACACGTACCTTTAACTCTAGTTAATATGTTTTTGAGGTACACAATTCGTCACATTTATTTCCTCGTAATGTTGTTTACTTAATACATTACTTAAGCAGTTCGACGAGAGCATTTTACGATGCGAGTAAGCACCAAGTATTTCACGAATGGTTAAAAATGGAAAATCGCCGAGAAGCCTAGGGTCATATTCGTGAATATTTAAGATGCTAACACCAGTTCATTACACAATCAATGAAACAGAGTACATAATTCTCTTAGAAGAGTGAGAAGCGAGAAGTTTACAAAAGCACTGACCACTGTGTGAGTTGGGGTGATTTCGCAGTAAGAAGGTGGTGACTAATACCGACGAGATTAATGAAGGTCGGTGAGCATAGAGGCAACTGTCTTTCGTGCTTGTAGTGGATGCGGTTCCCATATAGGGGCGATTTTAACACCCTCACTGTTAACAGTATTTGGCCGACGATAAAGTTCGTTTGGAGGCATGAAAAGTTGTTTAGAACATCTACTTTTTATTGTTTAGCTCTGTATACCCGATCTCATTTAAGTGTCACTGTTCTACGTCTTTATCTGAGGTTTGGCAAGTTGTGCAATAACTGGACACGAAACATGATTGTTTGGCGGTCCGCGACCTATCTTTCACGTTGCCAGTTCGCTTCACAGAATAGGCCATGATGTAATATCTTGTTGACTGAGAGAAGATCCATATGTGAGATAGACAATAACTCATCTGACGGTCAAAAAATAGAAAGCGCAATTGAACGATAGCTTGCAAGCAAAGAAAAGAAATATGGATGACTGGCGTGAGTTTTATAGGGATTTGTCAATTAAGGAGACTGGCTAAAATTGTTGTTTTGAGAAAAGTCCTTAACAGTCAGTCAAGCCATTTAAAGCCCTCCTTTCAAAAGAAATTATTGCTTAAACGGTGGAAATAAAAACAGCGGCAAAAAACCCCAAATGTCCAAAATCCCTTAAAACGGGCTAATACTAACAAGACCCAAAATTGCCTAATTAATTATTTAACAAGAATGTCGAATGCTTCAGGCAACTGCGGAATAGAAGAAGACTGAAGAACGACATGAACATGACCATTATCTCCTTTGCTCAACACTGTCTGCTTATACAGGTATTTTCATAATCACTCTGTCTTGTTTCTTCTTCTTCTTCTCCTTCTTCTTCTTCTTCTTCGGTGAATCAAGATAATCACTGCATTTGCCCCTACTGTACAAAAATACTAGAATAATCTAGGCGCCGCTTAGTATGGAAGTGGCCTTGTTTGAAAGGAATGACGGATAAAACTTATTTTCCACAGTGTATCGCAAAGATATTGACTGATCATTCAAATCAAACACCTAAATGTCGTTACATTCACATACTGCTTCAAGCATCAAAAGTAGACTGCAACGCAGCAGTCGATGAGAAAACGTGGTAACTCTAACTCAGCAACAGAGTCTTCAGAGCAAAAACTTACATCAGAGAATCTATATTTTGCATTTAGAATCTTAGTATTTCTAGTCAGGCAAAGCGTCTATACTCAACGACAAGTTTTCTAAATCACAATCATTAAAAGATACATATCCACAAGTTCCAGGATCGTTCCTTTATTTTCATAAAACGTAAACAGTAAAGCGCTTGCGAGAATAGGGACGCAAGCAACCCGTGTTATCGGGACGAATTTTTTATTATTTTGTTACAGCTGACATTATGCAAGTGCCTCGAATTCTTACACTTTGCAATTGGCAGAACTTCATATAATGGAACTTTTAAGATGCGCTGATGTATTTTTTGTCACTGAACTCTCCTTAACTTGCGTTATGACGCACGGAAAACTGTGTTTTCAAATATTACCTGACAAGTGACTTGTAATGATTGTTTTGAGGTAGCAAACTCAATCAAATAAATTCTAGTTTTATTCGACAAAATACGAGTGAAGGTTAATGTTTTTTTTACAGAAAACCCCTCTAACGTAGAATTTTGCCTAATATCATAGTATTTGTTTAGGAGCTTTTGTTTGTGACTTATCTACGACACAGCCTACAGGGCACATTTTCTAACCAGCCCGTTGCTGCATACGGTTCTTTTAAAAATATTTAAAAATCGTTAAAACAACATAAAAAGAAAAAAACAAACATGCGAACGGCAGTTTCTATTGAAAAAAGAACGGGATAATTGATAGTTTCAATACTTACGGTCATTTTTGATGGTGTGTTTGACTGTGCTTCCGGGACGTCCAGTCAAAGGAAATGACCGTTTCGGCAAACCGGTCTCATTCTTCCCCACCAGACCGTTCATGCAGACCGGCGCTTTATATTTTAAACTCTTTTACCATGTTCTTTCGCAGTCTTCTAAAAGTAAATCGTAAAGTTTTCTCGATGTAGGCAGAAAGAGTCACTTCCAAGTTTGGTTATCACACATTGAGGAAAAAAAGTCGGGGCCATAAGATGACGTCAGTATGACAGTCTATAAAGTATCACGGGCGTTTTCTTTGCCCAGCTTAACCGGGTATGTCAAAATTCAAAACAGACGAATTTTATCCGGAATGCCTTTACAGAACTAGAACAGTCCATGATTTGAATGCAATGAAGAAATAAATTACGTCACATATACAGACGTCTGTTCCGGTTGCAATAAATATCACACAGGTTATCATAGCATCTTATTTTAAAACGATAGTAAATTCGGCAGTATAATTAAGCGAAGCATACTGTATAAAAATGAGCAGTCAAGTAAATTCAGATAATTCGACCACAACCAACGGTCATTAGCCAAGGTGAATGGGATTGCGGTATCCCGGGTAATTAAGGGGCCAAGTATTGAAATTCTGTTAGTGAAAGGAGGATCAAGACCTCTGGCAAAGAAGTTCCGCATTAGAACAATTGGGATACACGCACTGTTGGCTCCGACAATCCGGATCGGATACACGTGGGAAACACAAGGGAAGTCTTGTAATACGTAGGGGAGACCAATGCTTCAGCTAAGTGGCCTTTTGAGGTAAGACACGGGTCAATATCCCCCTTAAATGTAACGGACAAAGTAAGAGACGCGGTAGTCTATCCGTAAAGCATTTGAAAAAACAGTCTGTTATAAGAAAAACATCTCTTGTTCTTTACTATAGGATAAATGAATAATTGAAAAGGATTAGTCTTTTGATAATCACTTCTTTGCCTGATGGCGTATTGGCTAACAGCTGCCCTACATGATATCAGCACAGCCACTATGTAACGTATATAGTAAATTTTCAATCCGTAATATGTGTCGAAATTTACAAAATATTGCGAATTAGTCGCAACCAAATAGAGCAAAATTCTCCATTAGTAATGAACTACCTTGGGTAAATTATAAGGACGAAAGAAATGACAAAATGTTTATTACGCTGTTTGGAAAAAAAGCCTTCTTAGAAAGCAAAAATTCCGAAAACAAAAACCACTGTAACTGAACTCACCTAATTCTAGGGTTCATGGAAGACCTGTTCATATAAAAACTCAATTACAAAAGGCAACGGACGTAGAATAACGTCCGAAAATAATCGCTTGATAAAGTTTGCATTCAAATATCCTTTAGAAATTAATACTACATCATGTATAACAGTTAAAAGTTTAAGAATATATATTTCAAAATGGTTTCGTGAGAAATGTCTGCGATTATTCCGATTTTACATTGTTTAGGATACGATTACAAAAACGACCTTTCTTAAAGTCAAGTGAAAGGGACGTCACAGGCACAGGGGTTTTCATAAGGTCACGTGTGGATAGGCCCGCCACCAACTAGTGAACCTGAATAGGATTGGCATATGGAGTCATGAATATGTCATCTGGTGTATATAAGGATAAGTTTACGTCTAATTTCTTTAGTTTTCATGTTCTCGAATGCGTTAAAATGCAAAGCATTCCCAAAATGTAGACGAATGCTACAAAATTTGCAGTATATTAATTGGTGGTCTATCAAAGTGCACTTCATTCTTTATTTTTATTAACACCTTAAAAACAAGATAGTTGTTGAAAGCTTTTACCAAATTAGTCAGTTTTGAACGTGCCTTCCAATGTAGATGGAAATGCGACTCGTGATGCTAATTAAAATATTATTAGTTTTTTAAGCCTTATGCCAGGAAGGAAAAATCATGCTTTCTAAAAAGCCCGAAGTAGAATTCGCTGGGTGAGACGGCACATGCATTGCACTAAACTAGGCCCCAATTCTAAATATCAGTTGGCACCCACGTAGTGACGGATGTGAATTTCAGATAGTTTCAACTATTTGCTTTAAAATTCTTTTTATCGCTCCCCCTGAATCATACTAAATGGAGTTATCCCAATAGAAAGGAAAGTAAGATGATGTCCAGGTCTACTTCCTAACACGACTTCTACAAACAAGGACCTTTAAATAGGAATTTGAAATATCCTTTACAGCATTAGAAGCAGACGGTTTTAAATTTCTGTCGGCCTATACAGCACTTACACAATGCAAAAGTGCTTCTTCTGCTAGTGAAATAGTAGAAGTCAAATAAATTTTAGGATTTCAAGTCAAAGCATAAAAACACACCCTTGCGAAGAGTCGATGCGTCGAATCATTGCACGCTTCGGTCTTTTTGGCCACTTTAATCTATTGCAGAAGGTGGCATTAGAAAGTGTCCTGTGTGATGTGAGGAATAGGAATTATTAATTATTACTGATTATCATTGACGGAAAACTGCCAAAGTGAAGAAAGAACATATCACGAAAAACCAAAACTCCCGGATCTCTTACGTTTGCTAACCCAAACATTCCCCAGCAGGATTAGTTCGCAGGAGTCCGTTTGCATGCGCAAACATAAAAACTCACTTTTTATGCTCAAAGATAGATGTAAAACAGCGCAGTAAATGAAAAATGACTGTGGAGTTTGTAGTGGCACAACAGTACTCAATGAAAACAAAAGGTGGCTGCAGCCACTCCGTTTTATTTCACTAACGAGGTCTGGAACCGCCCTAATCCTGTTTGTGCCACGTGATTTTGTGTATGAGCATTAAATAAAGTTGAATAGTACAATACTGTTTTAGAAACACGCCTAATGCAAAACGGTTTCGGAACTTGTTAAATTTATAGCCAGCATCAGTTTTTGTTTTTTCAAGGCCTACCCTCTCTGAGCCTATACTTTTGCACGAATAGATTAAAAAAGCATAGTCAACGTTTCGAAGGGATCGTCTTATTTGTAACCAGAGTGGTCGAGTTCTTCGCATGCTTGCTAGACGTATGGCTATAAATGAATAGAAGGTTGTATAACAAAACAAAACCTCTCCAAAAATTCAAAAGTACTTGTGAGATAAAAGATGCTTATTACTTAAGTGGTTAACAAAGATTGAGGACCCTATCCACCCTTGAGAAAGTGGTTGGACGTTTGTTTAGTCGACAATACTAAACATGATTTGGATTTATCTGGCGAAAAGCATAACAGAAACGGTCATACCTGTCAAAGAAATGTTTCTCATGAATTTCATAAATCTGGATGGATAAGCTTGTAAAGCGACCTGCACTGCGTGTTCCTATGAGTATGTCTCAATCCTCGAAATTATGGTCGCAGATATTGAGCTTTCAGCCAAACAGGATGCATTTGTGAAAGAAAACTCCCTTCCCTGTTCTTGTTTATGGCAACGGAGTAACCGACGAGCTAGCTGTAGGATCAGCTGAAAACATACTGGGTTCGCACAAAATCGCAAGACAGAGTTTTGGTCGTCCTCAATTGCTGGTTACAGGCCAGACTGTGGGTACACTAATTTATTGCACGACTTAATCTACCAATGCTACAGTCGTCGGTATTTAAATACAGCTCAGAGCGCCCTAGCAGTTTATACCCGTCGAATGACAGAAAAATGAAACAGTAGGATAAACAAGTTGGTTCAAAGGGTGCCTGGATCTGGTAAGATAATAGTCCACGGAGACAGTGAAGGTAGCGAAAATGCGATTTTAATTGAAAAGGTTCTTGAATATAGAAATAAAATTACCCTTTGTCCCCATAGTAAGAAGAAACCCCAAGCACAAACCGCGAACTAAAGAATTTGTATTGCTTATGGGCCTCAGACGTCTCTTATAGACAGTAAAAAGAGTATATGAGAATTTTTTGCACTTAATCTGTTGCTTTTCCTATAAACAGCACAAAACGTTTTATTCAAAACCAACGCAGTTTTACATGCCGTTTTGGAATTCCTGAAAATGCACATTTTCACAGTGTAAATTGCAAACTGAAAACCAGAAAGTTGTCACTTTTTGCCTATAAAACCAATCCCCTCGTTTTAAGTGAATGCAATTATGTGCGTTTGCATTTCATTTGTTCGTAAATGGACGCATTTTTGCAACAGGCTTATTCAGGAACTAAAAGTTCCAGATGATTAACCGAAGAAGTAGTGCTCCATCATGCAGGCACGCAAAGACAAACACTTGAGTTTTGTGTAACTTCATTGAGCTTGACAGAGCGCGTTTGGCATTTGCGCCCTGAAAAGTGCAACCTTCTTTTGATTAAATCACCCAACAAACTGACAGTTGCCGCATCAAAACTTACGCCTTTCTGCTAGAAAGACAGTGTACAGTCGAGCATGTTAGACATTCGGTATAGAGTTTCTAAACAGGGACCTTTAACTCTGCACAATCCGCTGCCAGGGCCACATCTTCCTGAGATCTAGTTTCAAACGCTGGAACATGATTCCGTGCACTGCATCAATGGACAACTGCCAGTTACGTAGCGCATATTCCGTCAACATACATGGTCCTTAAATAACCGTTTTCAAGCATGCTGTAAATT
This sequence comes from Spirometra erinaceieuropaei, assembly GCA_902702965.1. Classification (NCBI taxonomy): domain Eukaryota; kingdom Metazoa; phylum Platyhelminthes; class Cestoda; order Diphyllobothriidea; family Diphyllobothriidae; genus Spirometra; species Spirometra erinaceieuropaei. Next base: position 34,985 of record CACRXP010000158.1, read on the forward strand.
GAAATTACATGACTTGCCAGACCGATAGCAAAGGTACTAGTCAGAAACCCAGACACATGTTTCGTGGATAAGCTGCCGACAGTTAATACAACTGTAATTGGTTCGACCCATCAATGACCCTCCTAACTTTTCCGTGCGCTTTCTGGTAAATAATGTGGTTCCGAAATTTCAGCCTTTCGACCTCTGAGCTCTAGAGATATTTGCTGATGGGAAGGACCTTTTACAGTTTTTTGCCTCTGATGGCGGAACGAACCATGTAATTTTATCTGAGCAACCTACTCAGAGAACTTTGCTTGCGGTGTGGTCTCGGAATGACTGCGCCAAATAACAGTGTTTTTTGCAACGCAGGAGGGCCTAGTAATTAAATTTTAATGTTAGGCATATTTTTAAAATCCCTCTTGGGACACCTAACACTGCCATTTGTCCTTTTCAGACTGGAAAATTAAATGCTTTCACTCGAGATGGTACACGCTTACTGTTGGCTGGTTCAAACGAACAGTTTGGTGTGTGGAAGAAAGAATTAATATTTTGTAAAAAGTAGAATAGCTAAAACTGTTGCTTTTGACGTGCGTCGACCGCCAAGCATTGCGTGAGTTGCTCTGTAATGTACACACAACGTGTACTGCTCAATACTATTTGTAAATTGATGCCGAAATACGCAGCTTGCTTACTTGTAAATATATAAGCGTAGGCCGAAGGATGCGACCCATGTCTATTTGGGAAACGTTGCCTGATTGCAATACACCCGAAATTTATGGAAGTTTATACGAACTTGCTCTTAATTAAAATATAAATTTTAACGTACCTCAAGCACATATAAACTAATCGCAGTAAGCAAGTTGCCGTGGATGAACAAAGTTACAAAATTTTAACACGCCCCAGCATCTCGATAAACCTTTCACAAAAGCTCAAGTACAGGTCATTTTTGGAAGAGGTTTGCTTTTTTCTATTCAAAACGTCTGAAAAGTTGTTTGATTTGTCAAACTGATAAACGCGTTTACCAAAAATATGAAGTTTGTCGGGTGTCATATACATCGTTGGCATCAAACGCCTTAGTTAATTCAGCTCTATGCAAATTTTTAATGCCTACCAATTACATGCCTATTATAAATTTTAGACTATTGTTTTGAGCAAAAGTTAGGTTTTTTTACAGTGCGTCACCGATCTCACGAAATATTGGCCAAAATTCTGGAATGCGTTTTTGATTAGGAAGGATTACTTAAGTGGGGTTTTTATACCGATTATCATGCAGCATAGCCCTATAACATTTCGCACTTGCCAGCATGTCGGCTTTTGAATGCACTTCTTTTTGACCTCCTGCACGAACCACACTCAGTATAAAATGACTACTTAAGTAGCGTGCATTTTCCCAGTTGATTTTCGATGCTCTTACAAATTCAAATATATTTTATAGAGAACTTACGCAGAAAAATGCTTTTTTGTTCAGTTGGTAGGAAATCACATTTAATTTATATTTTATGCCAACAGGAAATTAATATTTTCGTTTTAAAAAGTTTCTAATTATGAGATTTTTAAGACCGTACGATGTCCATGCGTGTAAGACCGCACATGTACGTTTACTAATGCTCCTCATGAAATATACAACACAGTCCGGATCTATTGTAAAATTTCATGAACTCTGTGTGATATATTCTTAAAAGCATAGAAGAATATATGATTTTTCCTACGCGGAAAGCATGCACCTTGTAGATTGAAATTGTTAAACGCTGATGCAATGGCAGATCGGGCTGGAAATTATTCGGGGATTGGGAACATTTTTTAAAACCAAAGTACACAGTTTCCTCGGACATAAAATATGAAGAAAATGTAATTTCCTTCCAAATGTGCAAAAAAGCATATTTTGTGCATTTTTTCTGCAAAATATATTTAAATTTATAGGAGCATCGAAAATCAATTGGGAAAATGCATGCTACTTAAGTAGTCATTTTATACCGAGTATGGTTTCTGCAGGAGGTCAAAAGAAGTGCGTTCAAAAGCCGACAGCCTGGCGAGTCCGAAATGCTATAGGATTATACTGCATGATAATGAGTATAAAACCCCACTTAAGTAGTCCTTCCTAATAGACTGGCACGCGTGACGGTGGAAAGTAGAGTCTATCGACGAATGCTTTAGACGGACGCATAAACAACCATTGGTAAACGAATCAGGAAACAGTTCAGCAAACATATATAGTAGTAAGAACGAAAATCATAGTTGCATTTACAATGATAAAAACTCATTTTAAGAAATCGAGAAGGAGTTAAACTATCAGGAATCTAAAGATATTTGACTCAACCATGAAAATGGTACAAAAACTCAAAATTTTAAACAAATGTTCCTCGTTTTTAAAGGCGTTAATTGAACTGAATTTATTTCAGTGTTTTTTGTCCTCATTAAAGTGTGAATGTAGCTACATCCAACAAATATGGAAATATAAAAATGAAGTAAAATGCGCAACTCAAAGAATAGTCTTCGACTAAGTGGAAATCGCCTTACGCTCTCTCGATAACCCCAAAAATAAACAAACTTTATTCAAGCAAAAGGCTTACTGAAAGCAATATTCCGTTGTTAAGAAATGATAACGTTTTTTATAAAAACGGGAACGCTGAACACTTGAAAATTTTTGGTAAATGAGAAAAGACAGTTTTTGGAAGTCCGTAAACATGGTTGTGCATAAAGCTTAGCAAATACCATATCATAAGTAGAACAACGTTTATCGAAGACCAGCGTAAGATTAAGTGCGGTAGATAGCCACCTGAGTTTTTTGATAATAGATCTCAAAAGTATTCCACTCGAATTCAGTGCAGTTTGGTTTTTTTACATTGGCCGAGAAGCAGATGATTAAGGCGACGAGAATCTGCATAACTCGGATATGGACGCTAAAGAAAAATACGCTTTCCGAGGGTTAACCTCAAGAGGTCGGTCGTCCACTAGGCATAGGAACACAATTGACAAATGTAATAAAAGGCATGCATTTTTGCGCATGAAATAAAGCTTTCAAACGTGAAATGGTTGTTTGCATTTTGGCCAGAATGCATTCGTTGGGGTTCATGGTGTCGTCGGATTCCTAGCGAATATTTTGCGATCGTAAGTGTCTTCAATTAACTGCATAAAAAGATTAGTACTGTAGTGTGTCTTCTAAAAAGCCTTTAACTTTAAATAGAGTTCGGAGACCTTTAGCTGTGTCGCTAATCTTTTCTCGTTCTTTTAGGGCAGATATTGATTTGCGTAATATCAGCAGATTTATAAAACCCCAAGACCTAATCGTCGAATGAAATGAAGGATGATAATTAAGGATCTGAGATAAATATGCACTTGATGGATTGAGGAACTTGTATTCAAAAAAGAGGTCTTTTTAGAACGTTTTATTAGTACACGCCGCTACCGAATATATTCGTGCCTCAGAGTTTTCTAAAATGGATCCACGAAGAATTGGATCGCTTGCTTACTTATGCGCCTCCTTGACAAGTACCGCTAACTCCTCGCCGATGACAGAAAAGCGCCTTTTTCTTTATATCAAACTTATTGGGGTTTTTGACAGATTCAAATAATTTATTTGACCAATTTGCAAAAAAATTCAGTGGTTTTGAGAGATTCGAACCCGCAGCAGTAAGCCATGAGTACAGCCAACTCTTTAACCACATGAGCTGGAAAGCCTCTTAGGGGCCGCGAATTTAATCAATTCTGGGTCAGTTTACCTACTCAGTCCACTGCAACCTACGGAATCCACCAAATCTGATACAGTATGCTAAATGCCCAAACAGGATATATAAGGCGCTCAATCCGGTGTCTTGCAGGTGACTACTAAGGTCAGTAAAGTATTTGGCTTTTGGCAGATATGAATTAATCATTGACTAAAATTACGAATTTCAATGGAGTCTCAAGCTTGAGTGGTTAGCACATTGGCTTTATCCTTGTTGTTGTGGTTTTGAATCTCACCAAGGTCACCGAGATCCTCACACCTGTGTCAAATGGATTATTCAACTATGCTAAAAGCATAAATCAAGTAACTCAACCCGATAGGTTCAGTTCAGTTCTAGATTGATTCCTCAAGCAACTGGCTTGTTTTTATCAGGGTTCGATGGTTTCCAAACGTTGCAGTAGGTTGCGTGGTAACTTGACCCACGACTCTCTTTGGGGCCTCGTATCTCAGATGGCTAGAGCGTTGGCTGTACGTGATCCTTTATATTGAAATCATTTCTACACTTTTCCTTGTTTTCTTTTTTAATTTCTTCAAAGACTTTAAATGCTAGATAGACTACCAATATAAATAATAAAATATTTTTCAAATTTTTAACTTCGCATAATTTTTTTGCAAACAGCATAAATGTGACCAACAGCATGCAAGAATATAAAAGCGACAGCTGAGGAACACTGTCAACGAACGCTGATTTGCCTTTGAATGGCTCTCAAAGAATCTAATCAGGAGTCGCATGAAGCAGGATAAGGTGTCTAACAGCATCTGTTACAGTCAAAATTACATTTTCCATAAATTACACTTATTTCCTGCTTAACAACCGGATTTCTGCTGGGAAAAAGTTTCCACTTCCGATCGGCAAGCGTCACCAAATGTATAATTTTACAAACATTTCGGGGACCAGCTGCTGGCTACTTTTGTTGACTATTATTTTGAAGTGGTCCAAATGGAACCTCCCAGGCCTTCACATAGGCTATAATGTGTCAGATGGTTTTTGTTCCTCTAAGGTGTTTTAATCCAAACTGTCGGCATGAAATACAATAAAAAAAACTAACCGCCAACGATATTGCATAGGTAGGCAGTTATTTTTTTTCACACTAACTGATAGAATCTGAAGTCATCGCGGGAACGTGGACATGCTTTGGTTGATTTATCCAAATTGTACACACGTGTGTTTGCAAACGACAAGTGCTTCACAAACAGTTTTGATTGGGCCTTACATTTCTCTATGATATTGGTTTGTCACGACATTGAAACGTAAACGGAATATAGTTTCCCAAAAATAAATCGTCCTGCTGAAATTTCAGGTACTTCTACTTCCGTTATGGCCACTTGAAGACGAGTGCTTGTAAATGAGATGGGCCTTTTCCCTCGTTATCACTTGTGGTTTGAATATGTGAATCAACATTACCAGGACAAGCTGTTGCGTTGACCACTGAAAACTGCCAGCAACATATGTTAAATCGGAATGGGTTCTTTTTGAAAGGAGCAAATATTATGCTGCAGTTGATAAGTTTGACTCACTAGGTGGTTATCGGAAGCAAATTAATCTCTTTGGAACATGCATACAATTGACGTGGCTTTAGTCGTGATAATGTATGCTCATTTTAAAGAGGTACCGTCGTACGCATTCGCTCGCTTTGTATTATTTGCGTTTAGCTTAGCATACTGGTCAAGGCTTGACCTATTCGAGTATTTCGTTTTGATAAATTTCCAGATTTTGTGGTGGACAGAAGCAAGGAATGCAGATTTAGTCCTAAAAATCATTAACCCGACAGCATTGCCGTGGACAGATATTTGAGACGGTTAATGTATCTTGGCCATCAAATGAAATTTCTATATGCATTTAGAAGCAGTTTCCAGTTTGACCACAGTTTGACCGTTGATCCCGACAATGTCCACCTTGTGCTACACAGCAAGCTGTAGCAGGCACGGTGACTTTTGCGTGAATTAGTTTATAGGGATGTTTGACTTGCACAGCATCTACTGCACTCTGTCTTGACACCGGGTCTAGGCAGAACGTGAGGAGGAGAGAGTCAAGAAAACCGGAGGTGGAGTAGGCGCAGGTGACGGGCACGGCCAGGCCCTCACCTTAACGTGCCACCACACCCTCTGGTCCACAACACACAGTTGACCAACAACACCCCAACAGGAATCAGAAGGGCGAGGATGACTGGGCGGCCATGTCCACCACTTGTATACCCTACGGGAGCGGAAGCTCATTTACCGACGAGAAACCAGGTATAAGGGCACGGTCAGCGCATAGTAAGCTGCGAGAGTCATGGTTTGCTGATTTGTACTTTGCGTATATTCGAGGTTTCCTTAAAGGGTTTTAAAGCGTTCGTTGCATTCATAATTTTTGGAAACTTTAGATGCGTCGTCATCTGGGTTTTTTGAGAGTAGTTATGTATATTCGCCGTTCGAATACGTAATTAGTCTCCATTCAAGAACTTTCATCGACAGAAAAGTAGGGTTTATTCTAGATCACGCAGGCCTGCACTGATTTGTAGGAGATACCGTGACTTGCTTTGTTTTGATTACAAAAATATATAGGTGTCGAAACTTGGTTTTCATCTTAAATCCAACTTAGGCAAAAGTAGATAAGCATGAAGTACAGTCTGCATTTTGTCTATTTTGAAGATGATTATGCATCAGGGAACTGATGAAGATACGTTGTGAATATTTGTCGTGATTTTTACTGAAGGTCACTATGTATATATCCGATCCACAAGTCAAATGTAAATGTTTGAAATACACTATATGACCAATCTCATGAAAGATGCCGAAATTTGTGAAAATTGCTGATCAGTCGTAAACCCGTCCAAAGGAATGGATCAAAACTATAAAATAATAATGAACGACTTTGTGCAATTAAAAACATAAAACAAATAATAAAACGAACAATACATTATTTGGAAATACCAAACTTTTAAGAAGACGGGAAATTTCGAAAATGTAAAAAACTGTGGTAACTGGATAAACGTAAGTTTCGATGCACAAAAAGCGTGTCCGTAAAAAATTCAAATAAACAAAACAGGATGGGTGGAATAATGTCCGCAACTACCCCATTAATAAAGTTGGTACTAAAATATTCTCTATGAATAAGTGTAACATTAAATATAACAATTATCCCCAAACCTAGTGTTTTCAAATATGCATTCCAACATGGTTTCGTGAGAATTGCTGCATTTTTCCGTCTTTACATTGCTTGAGATGCCATTGACTAAGGCAAACAGGTTCTTCATGGTTTTGTTGGTAAAGGACCCATGGGAATAAATTTTTAACAAGGTCGTACATTGATAGACCACAAAATGACACAAATTTAAAAAAGATTCTTGGTTCCAAACGTAAGCATACCGTTTTGGATACATTAAGAGAAGTTTCCCTCCGTCATACCATTTAATAGTCCCTTCAGGTTCTAGAGCATGATGAGTTGCGATCCCTCCTTGAAGTAAAGATGGATACTTCATGATATTCAGTTTTTTCAATCGATTGTTTATAAGCTTATATTCTGTCTTATATGTCTGCTAAAATCTTTGATTCCTTGACAGTATTTGCCAAAGTAATAAAGGCGTGGAATCCTTTGAACACAGATAGCACCTGGATTATATCCGCAGACCCACCTAAATATAAAATCTCATCGTGGGAAAAATAGACATCCACAAAAAATCTGCGATGTGCATGCATCAAATCATCAGAAGAACGTTTTTTAATACGTTCTCTCTTTACTTGGCGTCTTTATGGGAAATTTCGATGACGAATTTGTGCATACTTTACCTTTTTTCAAGCTTGAGTAAGATACAAATTGGAGCGTCTGATCGGCTTTCATATATCACTAAAAATACCAAAGGTTTTTTGCTTCATACGAAATAGATCACTTTCACCTTATATTTGAGTGTTTTTGCAACATTTGTCTATTTGCGTCCCCGCTCTAAGACTATTAACGCACAACAGCGTTATCGTGTAAATAACAAAGTAGTGTCAAAGCTCCGTCCTCTGCCGGTTCTACTTCTAAATTACCCATCAGCGGAAATTAGAACGTATAGAAAGTATTACACCGAATGTTTGGCAGTTAACATAACCACTTTATGGAGGGCCTTTTCGCGGTAAGTTATTGGTATTAGCAAAAGGCGGAAAAATATTGGGACGATTGAAACGGGAAATTCCTATAGGCGTTACTGCTGTGTTTTAGTGTATAAAACAATATACATTCGTAAGCCTGGCTTCCGAAAATCAATAAAACATCTGGTTTTCTAAAAACAACATGCTTTCTTACACCATGAGCCATCTGACTTACCAAATAGTAAAAATGATTTTAAGTGAAATAAGTTCCATTTGACAAAACCGATATTAAATTACTCTCTTCCAATATAAAAGCAGTTGCGGATGCAAAAACGTCGTCTGGGATAGCTGCTGGCATGGAAAACGGCCGAAATGAAAATTAGCGTAGATTTTCACTCAAATGTGCGAGCATGTTGACTCATTCAATTATTTATAGTCCTCTTCTGCTCGGAAAGGGTGCATTTTTGGAAAGGACAAGATGATTACAGGAAATATGAAACGTTTTAGGCGCCCTAAATTGGTCACCTCGCAGCTGTAACTGTATCAATGTTGAGTGTACGGACGTTTTGAAAATTGTCTGTTTTAATGAAAATACATTCAGGCTTTCTCGTTTGCGTACCTTCAGGAGAAAAACAACTTTAATATTAACAGTTTTGCATTGCTCATACTCAGTCGAACCAACATTTTTAGGTGACTTTAAGACGTGTGGCTTTGCCATGTTCTACAAAGTACCTCTGAGGAACAAGTAACAGCATGTCGCAACTGACATTTTTGGAAGAAAATCCTGAATTATACAACGGCAGTTCTTGGAAGTCGAACATTTTACTCAACAAATGAGAGACAAAATAGTTTGTCTTTGTTCGCCCCCAAAGATTCTATGGTGTAACGCGCGAAATTGTGTTCAGAGTTCACAACAGACAACATGTTTATGACCAATAAATTATATATGCACAACCAACGCATAATTTGATTTTCTTTGATAAATCTACAATTGGCAAGCACGGTGCTTTTTGAATAAGAATCAGGTTTAGAAAACAAGAGTTTACGTGTTAAATATTAGGTACCATAGTCTTTTTTATTTCATTGAATCTTTATGAAGCCCAAACAAACGTAAGTGTTTCTGTTTTTCATATGCAACTAGACAGATATGACTCGAAGTAGAAAGTAAAAAATAGCGCCATGAATATCAGTCAACGTTTCCAAATGAGAAAGTATAAATCTCGCAAACCATTTTTCTTTTGAAAAGTGGGCCGCTATTAAATTAAGACGGCAAATTACAGTATCACTTTACTTAGATTCTCAGCCAGTTTATACTCAAAAACACTGAAAATGTAACGCAGTGCAGCAGTAAAGAAGATAGATTCGCATCGGAGTTACTTATAGACACTATATACATAAACCCTGGGGCGAGTTAAGCTAAAAAATTCGCACTCGTCGCCCAAATATAAGTTAACCTAGAAAAATTAAATATCGCAAAACCTAAGGTCACATATTCCTAGTAAGCTTCATTACCTAAACTGACACACTTTTTCACCATGGCATTCGTTAGAAAATGTATGAGGTGCTGGGATACTGTGCCACGTACATACTTTAGGAAGTTAGGAATGTGCAATAACATCTGCGAAGAAAGATTGCTTTCTACGGCTTACGCATAACTTTACAGTACGAATGGACCTCTAAGTCAAAGTTATGTTACGAAAAACCATAAAATTGCATATTTATCCCTAAATCGTGATCCTAAGGAGCCTCCAGAATCCCTTTGTTTGTGGCGCACTATATTCCGCATAGGGATGTTTTATATTTGGAAACAGATAGAAGTCGTGGGGAACGAGTCACGAAAATAAGATGCGTGTTATAAGAAACTTTTGTCCAAATTTGTCAGAAATATCATTGATGTTTCTGACTTGTGCGTACAGAGTTCACTGTGATTCAGAAAAGAAACAAGTATGCAGGTCTTTGAACAATAATTAACAGGAGTAGCAAGACTTTTTGACGCGTAAAATTGGCAAGTATTGATCCGTAGCCGTCTTCAAAGCTATCACCATAAATATTTTCCAGAGTGAACAATTTTAATCGCCATTTTAGGCAGGCCTAGCGCAGATTAACATTCTTGTGAGGCGACCTTCCAACTTAAAACCATTTCGCGTTAGATGGCTTCCGTAGGCGTCGTGCAGGCATTCTTACATCTAATCCCTGAGGAAAAGTTGAAAAAAAGAGCTAAGCTTGCCCTCACCAAAGACCACGCAGGCGTTTAGGGGGAAATCGACGCGGCGCCAGTTTTCATGGTCGGGCAGGTCATAGGAGATTTACCAAGTAGCTTTCTTGCCGAGATCAAGGTGTCTGCGCAGGATACTTTCGGCAGCCGGATTATTCAAACTGGAGATTTTCTAGAGCCAGCGGTAGGCGTTTTAAGTTTTTATCGTTTCTACTTCGATGGTGGTCACATTTTATATGAGTGTGGGAGTTTTCTAGGCGCCTCTCTAGCGGAGCGTTTTTACTGCTAGATTGGCGGTATAAAATTTTAATATCCGCCAATTCACAAGTTCCTAATTTTTAGTATTTGTTATCCGCCCTTCAGGGCACTAGGAATTTCTCGGAACCCAAGCAAAACTTGTAAGGCAATAGTTCACTCTTGACCACTTATTTCGTAGAGTGGACACCGGTGCTACCTGTGAGCAACCAGATATCTTTACGCTCTCCATATAAAATGACAGGAGCTACTTCTTAGCACAGGTAAAGAGTTTCGTTGCAGATAAAACAGGGTTTTACGCGCGATCACAAAATACGAAATCGCATAACGTTCCTATCTGCGTATATCCAATATACGTTAGGACTTGGCAGTCGAAAAGGATCCGCTTAAACCGGTACGAGTGCGTCCCGTAATACGATCCCTAAGTGCCCGTTCACCACTCTATATACACGATTGCAACCGATAGGACAACGAGCTCGTGGCTCAGTGGTCATGGCTCTGGAATTTTAACCAACTGGTCTCGGGGTCAAATCTCCTGAGTTGCAAAACCTCGGGTTGGGTACGACTGGCTGATTACCTCAAAAAAGTCAGAAATGGTCATCCCAGTCTGCTTTGTCCTTTTTGTTAATGTTGTTCTGCGCATATAGATGTATGGCCTTTTTATGAGGTATTACTGTAAAATGTCGAGGGGGTGTCGTGCAGGAATATAGTATTTTTCGGAATAATTTCATTACGAAGGTTTTTTAACTACAATTTTAGAGCCATTGAATTGCTGCGATTATACTTTTATTGTGGCTTGGGTGAAGAGATTGACAGGGAAAATATCACTGTCTAAAACTTGGAAACGTCTTAGTTGATGTGGATAACAAAACTCCAGACGATATGGTTTTTATCTTAAAGAGCATGTCAAACATATGTCAAGCAGCAAAGTTGAGCCCAATGACAGGTGTGACTTCCGAAAAAACCGTCCTACAAGTGGGATATAAATGTGCAGTCAACGTACCATACTGTTTGACTTTTTCAATATTTTCCAAAACTTCCCAGCATCTAGTAAATAACTTAAGAACTTGCGTCAAAATCGTAAGTCGGCTCTTAAGTGGCCTGATCCTGTCCCGCCCATTGTTGCTGTAATTGCATCTTGTGCATGTTTTTATAAACAGGAAAGATGTAAGACGTCAATTCTAGGTCTAACGGGACCGCCAGGGTGGTTTTGAACAATTTGACGACCAATAAAAGTGAAAGTAAATAGTTTGGCTTAAAATATAATAATTCATATTGACCGAACTGTGGAAAACTCGGCGCCTCGGTGGGATACGAACCCACGCAGTAAGGGGAAGACTTTAACGCAGCCAACGCTCTAACCACCTGAGCTACGAGGCCCCGCCGGACGACGCGAGTTTAATCACATTTGGGTCAAGTTACCCGCCCAACCTACTGCAACGTCTGGAATCCACCAAATATGATACAGTAAGTTGACTGCCCAGGCAGGATTTCCTAACTAATTCACCTAGAATCCACCAGATGACTACCAGGCTCGCGTAATTAATTGATATTTTGGCAGATTTTGAATAATTCATATTGACCCAACTGTGAAAAACTCGGCCAAAATATCAATGAATTACGCGAGCCTGGTAGTCATCTGGTGGATTCTAGGTGAATTAGTTAGGAAATCCTGCCTGGGCAGTCAACTTACTGTATCAGATTTGGTGCATTTCAGACGTTGTAGTAGGTTGGGCGGATAAAGCAAGGATGGTATATGACCAGGCCGAACTCCGATGAGTGGACACGTACTCGAGATGAAAAAATTTAAAAACGATTATCCACAGTATCGTTTTGTAGATTGAAGATCGTTGTTAAAAGCTACGTAAGCTTTAAGGACATTCGTCGGTGCAGAGTTTATGGGGGATATTTTAAATGCAGCCATCAACTTACGTGGACTGACAGCATCATATTCCCTTTTGGGCTAAAGACAGTCAGTAATAGATGAATGGTGATTGCGCCACCATCTTCTCACGTTGATATTCAAGATGAATGTTTGCCGGTGTTGCGCTGCTGAATGGCGCAGCAGTTGTAAAATTTGATTGACTTGAAACCTACGCGTAGTTATCACTTCCAATCCGAATTTTCCACAGAAAGAACATTATTCAAAAGTTCTTATATCTACCATGACATCTATGCAATAAAGTACTAAAATAGATAAACGTATGCAAAGTCGATTGAAAAGGATATTTTCCTCGCTTCCTAATCATGCTGCTGTAATAACATGAAAAACGGCCAGAAGAGCACCGGACAGGGTCTAATGCTGTCTCTGGGGGTTAGTTGCGCTCCTTGTTCCCACGACGCCCGCCTAACGAGGTCGGCGTGCCGCGGTCATTGGGGCTGGGGCGAGCGGTTGGAGGTGGGATGTGGGCGATGCTTTCATGCCTAGCACGCAGAGTGCGCATGGCTGTCACCAGGGGGTTATGGTGGCGTGCGATTATCGCCTGAAGTTGACGTTGGCCACGGAAGACAGAGCGCTTACACTAGTGTCTTCTCACAACAAAACACCGCATTCACCGACTGGATAACGCTGCCTCGGCTATTGGTAGTATCCGCTGGTGTAAGCCTTTAGAGTAATCCTCTGGTGCTCAGTTAACAACCTGAAAGGATTCTTCGGCGTCGACTCGGTGATTTATATCGATTAGAAGTGTAAGGATACAACTCGAATTCGATTTATTTTCACCTCTATTCATTCAGGAAGGTGTGTGCTCACGTACCCCATCCTCCTCAACGGACGTATGTGAATAAGTAAATGCACATTACTGTGGCTTGCAACGGTATTTAGTCTTTACCTCCCAAATGTATGAAGGGAGAGTTTGTAAAGAAGACACAAGTTTGCCGCTAGGAAAGTGCTCTGAATAACTGTTTACAGATATCGTTTTACCATTTCACCTGTTTGGCTCTTCATAAAAGACACGAAATGCGCGCTCCCTTTTTCACAACCAGTTCACTAGAAAAATAGACGGCGTTATCATAGGCTCCCCCTTTGGACCTCTCTAAGCCGATGCGTTTATGGGCAAGCGTGGGAAATTTCAACCATAAGATCGGATCAATAAGCTTACACAGTACGGTCGCTACGCTTTCGACATCGTTAGGATTACCACCACAGGGAGAGACGTAACTGTTCTCTCGAATACTGTAAATCAGGCAGTCTGCCGATCAAGTTCACATTGGAGATTGAAACGTCCGGTTTGTCTTCTTTCGTAGATATCCTTCTAAACGGTCGACCTGATGGTAGCGTCTAAAGGGGCGTCTCCCAGAAGTGGACCTGGTCTGTACAAACAGAATTTTCAGGAGTTTCGTGCCCCCTCAACAAAAACGAAATTTAGTCGGATTTTTGGCGGAAAGGACCAGGAAATCTGTTGGGTATGCAGGATTGAGAAGGACCTAAGCAGGATAAAAACTTGCTTCATAAAAACGAATTTCTTTTCGGGTTTATTGCAAACAATATTGCGGTTCGACTGAAAATACCCTCTACAATCTGTCGAGAGGTAACTCTCTTCCTTAAAGTCCCTTTCCGAGGGTACGCTGCGAGTGAACCTCTAGGAAGAAGCCCTGATCAAGATAACTCGCAAGCATTCCCAAAAGCAAAGATTCGAAGATTATCTTCTACTAACCCTATTTTACGCAGGAAAGGTAAGTATAGGTTCCCATTTCAGACCGTCCAAATGTGCATCTACCCCTTCACTTTCTCACGTGGAGCAGGTTATATTGATCGCCAAAGCGGGCGTCTATATAAAATAATATGACAACACCTAGCGGCACGAATGGGAAAAGGTAAAACTAGGAGCATAAACAGCGCTATTCTCGTAAATGCTGTAGATTATGGGCATCGTGTGGACCTTACCAAAACCTTTCGCGTGATTTATAAGGTCCCCATGAGCCGTTCTAAGATACTGGGTCAGCACATGTTGGCAACAGCAGAAGCGGTCGCTGTCAGGTTATGAGAACCGGTCTTGTACACGAAGATCTACGTTCAGGCTCTGCACTAACCGTAGTCGAAGGTCGACTAACTGCATGCAACTCTCCGCGCCCTTCCGCCTTCACTTTTCACTGGCATTGATTCTTATTGCCCCCTCATATTTCCACATCCCGCGTCTGTTTTAAGACGAACTGTAATCGATTTTTCCGGCCAGGGACATGTTTTCTTAACTCTGTTCCCTTATAAGCGTACTGGTCTGACAGGAATTTGTCGGAAGCAAACGCATGCTCGCCAACTAGTCTTCTGAAGTCTTATGAAAGTCTTTCCTTTCTGAATTTGCGGTGTAAGGCTTTGTGGTACGCTCCCCAATACTGCGCAGGATACGTAGTCCTGAAGTGCCGCAGTTCCTGGAGCGGCCCTACTACAATATAGCCCCCAAACCCTGTACATATTTTCGTTTTATTTTTAGGGGAAAAAACAGTGTAAAATAATTTAACATGCCGTTCTGGTTCCTTTCCCCTTGCTACAACATAGCTTTTAACTTCTTCATAGACACGAAGCCGTTGTTAGAGCCTGCACAGTAAACGGTGTGAGGTAAACAAGTTCTGTGGGTGTTTTGGGCCAGCAGTGACTCGAGGTATATAGCCTAGCTACGTGCACATGACTTGGAATCGTGACCTTCATTTTGAGTTTTTACGCAAAAATCGGATTTTTAATTGGTTTGCGCATGTCCTTAGATCGCCGTAGTCCCACATTCAGTCGCGCTGTTTTAGCGAATTCATTACATATGCTTTCGTAAAAGAAATAAAATTACGTCATTTTGTCAAACGGGATCCGAAGCATAAACATGTGCAGCATTAGATTGATTTGCATTCGTTAATGCCGAATACTTTTCGGTAAAAGATCATGTCCATGGGCCCATGACGTAAGTTATGACGACAAAATCAAATGCTTTCTATTAAAAACGGACCAATATGTATTTCACCCTGGCCAATGTTAACCATGTCCGTGGTTTCTTAGTGTAAACACTGGATTAACTCACCTCGACAACTTAGTAAGTTAGGAACACTGTATGACTATTTACTTTCCAGTAATTGATCTATCCCCCTGATACATACAGCCGAGACCAAGATAACCAGTGTGGTTTACCTTGAGCGTTGCGCACTATGTTTAATAACTCAATGCAGTGCGCAAAATATGTTTTCTCGCAATATGCTTGAAGGTCAATAGGCAAACGAAGAATTATATTCTGTGTACAACCAAAGGCTGCCACATTTCCAGGCAATGTCCTCTACTATCAAACATCCTAGATTATATCTAATTGTTTACGGCTCGCCTTCTAGTAAATTGCGTTAGTTTGAATAGGAAATGTTTTCCGCAACCCCATCCCCATCTTGACAGTGGATTATTTAATCGGGCTATATCCAATGAGGAAAGATGCAGACAAGTTAGCTACTTTCGGAGAGGGAAAGTGTCATTTTGTGGAAAATGCTTAAGAATCTCGACAAATAAGTAGCCCAACAGATGAACACCCACAGCGAAGTAATATTAAATATGATTGCGCAGTGCGAGACTACTGCTAATGAGCTGACTGCTGTAAACATGCTTTTATTGGGTATCTCACTAAGAAAAGTCTATGTGCACTTTAAAGTCAATGGCTGAGTTGAGCGCTTGGCTTGCTTTTTACTCTCTTTTAAATTGTTTGTGATAGTTCTGCCACGTACAAAAATCTCAGTTTTATTGTAGTAATTTTCAATACTTTGTTTACTTGTAAGCCTCGCTTTACGATGCTCAAAATGCCAGTTGTCTTTTCATTTTATTCTTAAAACTGAACTGAACGAACAATATCTAACCAAACACTTTAAATTTAAACTGGTCATCTGATTATGGGCCTTTTCGGTTGCTGACAGACTATTTGCAAATACCAGGAAAACATTATTATGTGAAAAGAAGGAATTTTCCTAAGACCTATTACCGTACCTTGTATCCCAATAGAACAGAAAATTCGGACCAGCTAATTTGCGCAAAAGTACAGTAGGTGGACTAACTCATGAAATGTCAACCGAAATTTCGAAATGCGTTTTCGTTTTGAAAAGATTAATTAAGAAGGGTTGTTAAACTATTCAGCCCGCAACATAATTCTATAATATTTCAGTTACCTCAGGGTGCTGGCTTTCGAAGGAACTTCCTTTTGGCTGCATGCAGAAACTACCGTCTGTAAAAAAGGATTACATGTGAAGCATGCATTTTTCTCATTGATTTTCGATGTCGCTAAAAGATCAATTATATTTCATGGAAAAAAAGCATACAAATATTCATTCTTCTACTCTTTCAGTAGAAAATTACACCTTCTTCTTAATTTATGCCCGAAAGGGAGACATAATTCAACTTTAACAACGTTGCTAATTGTGGGACTTTTAAATACCGCGAAATGGCTGTTCATAAATCGTCATGTCTCAGCAGTTACCAATGTGGCCTGTTAAGTTAACAATATGGATCAAATCCACTGCTAAATTTTATGAGAACAATATAATCTCCTTTTAATACCACTGGGAAATATAGGGTATTCG
>CACRXP010000158.1:53473-82276 GCA_902702965.1 Spirometra erinaceieuropaei
CTTTCCGCGGTCAGTGGTAGGATTTTCGACCCCGGAACCACAGATCTTGTGTCAAATGCCAAATGTTCCAATAATCTGGGGTTGGTCATGACTGGCTTTTGACGGCTAATAAGCCAGCAGCGACTGTTAAGGTCTCTCTTGCCTTTGTCGGCAACATATATGACACGGGGTTAAATATGCTACAAACATAGATATCACCTCGAATTCAGAGCCTTGATATGTTTATTATAATTTCAGGGCCGACTATAGTCATATCCTGAGCACTTAACTCTAAGTTTTCTCTTCGATAATTTGCGAAATTACTATTTAAGTGTACATGAGAACCTAAAGTACTTCCGGAAATTGTATAAGCCGAAATCTCAGGTGTGCGTTGCGCTGATTTTTCGCTGCCGATTGGCGCAGCTGTTTGCATTCGGTACATCGGTTGGTACCAAACGTTTTGAATATTTTTTGTTATATTCTTAATGTTCATTTTCAAGATTTTTAGTTTCTTTAGACTGGAGCGCAAAAGCATACGCCTACTTTTACGGCACAAAACTTTTCAAGTCCGATCAGAGTGTTGACACGAATATTTGGGCCATAATCCATCGGTTTTAGGGGAATACCTGTGCCATATGCACATCCTGTCGGTAAGCCGACAGCAGTGTGTAACATTTTGCCGTTTTACTTCATCCACAAATAGGTTCTTACCGATATCATACCCGCGCTTATCAGGAGTGTATAGTCAGCGAAACACGTATTGGTCTTTTAAATTGAGCAACAGGTAGGGATATAGGAAATCAAGCTAGAGATTTACTGCCGCCTGTTTGTTGGCGGAATCTAAAAGCGGCGAGGTTATTCCGCTGAGATTGATGATGTCGTGCTCACAGTCTCACTATCAACTTTTAGACCAACTCACAACGTGTTGCGCCAGTGGACTTTCTCCGTGTTTGCATGTTACATTTTAGTCCGATCCTCCATTTTAATACAGTAACTTTTGTCGTTTCTCTCTTACATGATGTTTTCCATATATGTAACCACTACCAGTTGCCCATAAACACGTTACATTTGTGGATTTTTTCAGAAATATCTTATTAAAAATGGTTGTTTTACAAAAGATAAATTTCAATTTTCTGGCTTCCACGTTATATTTGGGTCAGCATTTAGTTAAAATATCATCAGTTGTATCCAGAAACAAGTTGCATCCTCATTGCGAACGTTAAAAGCAGTTAGCTTGCCCCAGGTAGCCTTCTATTGGATGAATCAACGGACGTCAATGATTGGTCCGACTAGGGACGTAAGGCCAGCCCAGCATAATAGTCATTTACATAATCTCAAACATTTGAAGGTGCGAAAAATTTCATACTGCAGTCGAGTGGGAATCAAGCTCTTGCCTCACATGGAAGCTAGGCGCTTCTCGAATGTCACTTTCGCCATGCAACACGAGGAACGAGCTGCAGAGGACTCTCGCTTCGATATTGTTTACGCTGGTTCCTCGAAAGTTAGCCCTGTTGTCCTCTTCACGATTTACTCGATTATTGTTTTCCTCAGCCTTGTTGGCAACAACATTGTTATCTACGTTGTCATACGATGTCGCTCAATGTGGTCCATAACAAATTTTTTCGTTGCCAACTTGGCAATTTCCGATGTGCTGATGAGCATGTTCGCGGCTCTGTTCACGCCAATTGCGTACTATACAGACGAGTGGCTACTACCGCACTTCCTCTGTAGATTACTTCCTTTCACAATGGGAGTCTCGGTCCATGTATCTACCCTGACGTCCACAGCCATCGCCGTTGACCGTTATCTTGTAATCGTTCATCCCTTCTTTCCAAAAATGCAGCGTTGGATGTGCTTTTCCATCATTGCCGCAATCTGGTGTACTTCAGTACTCATCTGCTTACCGCTAGCAATTTTTCAGCACATCGAAATGGAAAGCAAACAGAACAATACAGTCTGTGCAGAAAACTGGCCATCAGTCGAAGCCCGAAAAGTAAGTTCACTTATAAATCCACAATGTTAAGGTAAGATATCCACGCTTAATTTGAGCGGTTCATTTGGTTAGGAAAGTTTAAATGTATCCCGAAAAGCAGCCCAGGCTAAGAAGACAGACATATACTCCAGAAGATTGTTGTGTGTGCATTCGAGTTAGCTGAGAAAACATCGTCTTATTTTCACATTGCTATCAGCGGTATAGGACATTCCATAACAAATACTAAACCCCCGAACGATCACGCGCAGGAACTGGAGCTTATTTCGCTATTATCCCAAAATGCCTGCGCCATGCGTAACATGGCGGTATGCAAGATTGGACACGATTACGTTAGTGTTCATTCAAAATCTCAACGAAAACTGCAAGGAAGCATTTTTAAAACACATTATCCAGGATTTTGGTTGTTAACCATATTTATTCCAACTTCTTGCAGCACACGATGTAAGAATAAAATTTAACAACCTTTTCCGCGTTCATGAAACAGGGCAAAAATCACGTTGACAATGTCTTTTCTTCGTAGTTTCAAATACCCGAAAACAGCGCACAGACAAAATTTGGAAGGACAAGCTGAAAGAAGCATCAACCATAAAGATGACATAATGATCTATATGTTTAGTTGTCTTATAAAGTGAGAGGCGTTACGGGATATTTAATGAATTTCAAACGTGCCCATCTTTTTTATCACTACATCGCTCTTTAAAGTACTAAAAGCGATTGTTATAGTGCTTGGGCTCGGCAACTTGGGGGAATTCTTGTTTTGAAATTTCCTGCTTTGAGAACAACTTTAAAATATACTAGACGACGTCATCTAATTAAACATTCATTTAAATGAATAATATGTTGAACGACATCTCCTGAAGGTACCTGGGGAGCGTGCAAAATGTTATAGAAAGTGATCGGTCTACGTCGCAGACCCATATAAATTAATAGGGCCGCATATCATATGCGGTCCAATAAATTACTTATTTTTATGTGACGTAAAATATTGATTTTCATCAAAACATTTAGATAAAATGCCAAATTTAAAGAGATCTTATGTCGGAGACGATAGGCTGGACTAAGAAGGCTGAGAGTTCCACAATCCGACAAAATATTAGTGAACAGAAATCGGATAAAGTAAGAAATAACGGGTTTTGGCATGCAGACTATTTTTAAGCCTAAGGGGTGCTAGTATACCTCATTTGCAGTGAATAGTTTTCCTATGTTTTTAAGTTCCAAGCTTTGCGGAGGAACGTGAGGCAAAGACAACCAATATCGGGGGACAGATTTCAAGAAACAACATTTCGAAACAAACAGAAAACAATTTTTAGAGGCACTCAATGAACGCACATCACTTATAACACTGCTAGTTTCCCACATTTGAAAGTCCCAGTAAGACATTTTTATCCTGAAATTCGACGAGTTTTTAATGTTTTGTTTAGGAGCCATATCAGATGATATTAATGAGAAGAGTAATCAATTTCAGAGAGCCAAAACTGCCCTAGTCTTTATAAATAAAATCCCAATGGGCATACCACCTACCAAGGGCTAAATAAATATCCCTCACTGTGTTTATTATTCTCAACAGGCTCTACGCATAAAGACTCCCTAATTCACTAATTATGAGTTACTCGAGGTAAATAAGCTGGTTTCTTAAAATTTCTTGCATAAACGGAACATCTTTCTTATTGGGCTAATGAAACTTTTCTTTCTTATTTTAACTTTTAGCTTTTTTACAATTTTTATGGTTAGGGTTTGTCATCCATGTGTAGATCTGGCTAATCAGTACTGTTACTCAATTACCTCAACAAATAATCTCCTCGCAGTCAGCTCGTATACGATAGACCACTGGAACATAAGAATGAGGGAGCTTTGGGACTGATTCAAGGCGGAGCATATACTATGCTTTTAATAAAGAAGAGGGGGGGGGCGATGGCAGTCAGAAATTGGAAAACACCCAAACTAGGGGATAACTAAGTTCTCCTTTGGACATAGGATCAGCCACCAGTGTCTTCTGACAAAACTGACCTCACTGTCACGCAAGTCTGTCATTGTATGGGAATTTGGGAACAAGCGGCGTGTGGCACGTTAATAGGACCTATGCCATCTACTTCTCCGACATCCGCCTTTGGCAATACTGATTAACAGCCTGTTATATATTAAGAATGCCTTTTCTTGCTACGAGAAGTTTTATGGGAGTGTTTTCAACATATCAGTTGGATAATGCTTCTACGGGCTTTTGTCTATGAGTAAATCTTGGCGCGATGTTTAATACACATGACAATAACAGTTATAAGAGGTCTGTAACCGTCTCTGATGATGGGTTCGAGTGAGGATCCGAAACGTCCGACCAACACACTTATTGTCTTGGTGATCGCGTCTTCTTCCTCTAACAAAAGTTTATAAATAGTTTTGATTTAAATGGAGTTTCCCGAAAATAAACTAGACTCCGGTGCTTGCCCAAGTGCAAAGGTGCAGGATCTCAAGCATTTATGCCTGAAGTGAAGTAACCCACAGGCAAGCATCTTCTGATGTTTCATGCAGTACCGCTATATTATCCATTATGTTCTCATGCACATAAGACCTAAAAAGACTAAAGTCGTCCTGAAGATCACATCTTTATCGTTCGTCTTTTATAATTTTCCTTGATTAAATCACCTCTGATTACTTTAAATCCTCGAAGTTTTGACTGAGATTTCTCCTTCTGAACGCATAATGTCCGCCACAACCTGCGAAGCATAAATCGAAGTGTTCGCAAATACCTTAAAACAGAAAACAAAGTTGTAATTTAATACGCATTAGCAAGAGACGCAGCTTTCCGCATATTCTAAATAATAGTGTGAAACGGAATCACTAACGAAATAATCAATGTTTTGTCGCTTATACCTACGTGAATTTAACCGCATCTTCAACACGAATGAACGTTAAATATGGACTTTTGCTGAATATGCATCACAAAGAAGATGAATGTTTTGTATCAAAGGATATCGTGATGCAAAAATAAACATCGAGTAAAGATCATTAGGCAGGTTATCTTACTTTCAAGCAATTTACTTCAGCCTAAATTGGGTAAAAGTCAAGAGGAAAAGTTAAATCATGAAAACCGCATAAAGCCGCTCGTATGCCCAATCGCAAACCAAATATCTCAATCAGGCAATCTAATTCTATGGTAAATCAAAGAGTCACACACTAAAAGCTCATATATCTATAATCTTTGTCCTAAAATATAGCCGTACTAGCAGTTGAAATAGCAGTCATGCGCCGAACGGAAATTTTCTCGAAGCTATCCAGTGGCCTTCACATTCTCAAAATAGTTGAGTTCAGTAGGAGCAAATCGTGATGTCCTTGTTCACATGATATGGCAAATGAAATAATGCGCAACAAACAAAATAAATGTACCAGAAAATTTCAACCAGCTTTGCTGGAGGAACTTTGGAACAGACAAAAGAAATTACTTTTGACCGTCCAGTCTCTAGATTAGAGATAGAACTGGTCCTTAAAAAATTCACTTCAGCCAACGCGAGCCGGTCATTTGCCGCCGTTATACATGCCGAGCGTCTTTCTAGTCGGGCAGACGAAATATGGCAACCTTATCAAAGTGATCTCCCTAGGTTCACAACTAACACACAGATAGGAATAACCGGCTACCACTTCTAGGTTTGCTCTTCAAAAACACTCCTGACGGTAAAACGAAGATGATTTAAACGCGAGAAAAATTCAATTCTTATACTGCAACCATCCGGTGGTTCATAAGGGAGACTAATTGAGAATATTTTGTGGACAGACCTAGACTTGCTGGAGCAATCCGATAAATAACCCACTAAAATGCGATACTTTTGCTATTATTTTTTGTAATGGCTGTCCGAATGCTTTTCCAAGTTGCTTCCTATGTGTTTACCGCCTCCCGAGGACACACACGAAGTCTCCACCGACGATATTGCAGGCTCGGCCACATAGCTAGAACATTGCGCAGACGATCGAGCACCCTGATTTCCGACTTGCTTTTGGAATAACATTCCGACTAAACTCAATCATTCTTGACATGTGTTCACGATGGAAGAGAAAGTGGAGTACAAACTTCCATTCTTGGACGTTCTTATCTGCCGTCAAATGGACGGCAAACTGGCAACACCAGTCTACAAAAAACCGATAAAAACGCCGCAAATACTCAGATACGACAGATCCTACCCGCTACAACGCAAGAAAAGCTAAGAAAACACGCTATACCGAGGGGTGAAAACTCATTGCAGTACGCCAGCCGCCAAACTGAACGAGACAAAATTTCTTCAAGTATTCTTCAGAGCAGACGGCTATCCGCGAGCATTCGTTGAACGGAGCCGAATGCAACAAACGAAGTGGAATGAAGAGCACAGTTAACCAAAACCGTCGTCTGGCATTCCGTGTACGAGAAGGGTCTTCAAAGCTGTGATAAGATCTCTCGCGTCACGCGAAGTAAAAGTTGTCACGGGTCTAACTCGACAATACGCCAGAAAGTGATGCGACCAAAAGACTCTCTCCTTAAGCATAAGATGTGGGCCGTTGACTACCGACTCCAGAGTAGCTGCGGATGTGCAAATACATCAATGAAACAGCCGACGGTTACGAAAGCGAATGCACGTGCATAAGTTGACCGTGCGAAGGTTGTCTCATTTGCCGCGGGATTGGCGGGTCACGCATCAAACAAAGTGCGCCATATAAGGTGAGCCATGCGAATGACTTCCTAAACTCTGAAGATGGGTAGATGGAGTATCTACTCGAAACATCTGACCTCTAATAAACCTCTCCTAGCTAAGGTATCCTCTTCTTTTGATATGACACCTGAGAATTGTATTTTACTATTATTACTACGAGGACGAGTTCTCGCGAATTTTCATGTTGGTGACACCAACCGGTAATCAGACGAAATGAGCCGAGGAAAAGGTGAAATCGCAGACTTGATCGGTTAGCGCAGCATGACAGACGGTGAAAGGCAGCTGGTGCGTGACAGGGGATGGCAGTGGGTGACGGCAAGTTTTAAGGCGGGAGTGGGGTGAAGGGAGGAAGTTTACGGCATCTTGTGTTGGAGGGACAGGGGATGGCGGATCAGTGAGAGTGCAGGCGGCTGGTTGTTGGTGCGGGATGAGGTCAGGGGTCAGTGCGTCAGCGTCCGATTCTATTGAAGATAGAGTGCCGCGGAAATTCTGTTTACTGCCCTACAGTCAAGGACTTTCCGCGACAATCTCCCGACAATTAAAGCGCTATGGTATCTCCGTCGTCCATAGGTTCGTATCCTCCCTATGCGCAAAATTGTGCTGCGTAAAGAACCCCATGCCACCAACCAAGGTCACTGGCCGCATTCCGTGTGCTAACTGTTTTTGTGTTTGTAATGGTCTACAGACCGACGTCTTAGGACGCGCATTAACGAGCGTAAATTGGCCCTCGGCCTACGTGGCCCTCTATTTCTGTTGTTTGTGCTCGCCTCAAGTGTGACCATCGCTTCAGTTGGGACGGCAGTGAAGTGATCGCAATGGCTAACACCAGACAGGCGAGAGAATTTCTCGAAGCTTTACATTTAGCACGACCAGCATCAACCGCCACATCGATCTAGACGCTCACTATGGGGGTTTACCTGCCCGCTCACTGACTTGTGCCTATCCCCTAACAGTAAGTAATCCCTATTCGACTACATAGAATTTCAATCTACCGCCATTCCTTCTATTTGGCACGTCGAACCACAACGGAAAGCTGGCAGAGAAATTGAAAAGGAATTGGGAGGTTAATTTAAAAATATTTAGAGGAGACTTTTAGTTTTAAAAAGTGGCATGCGCAGAAAAAACTTTAACAAAAGTAAGGAACAGTTTATGACTGTTTTGAGGAAAAGCACTTGATTTCAAACATATGGACTCAACTAAACTAAGATATTTCGGCCTCAGAAACACGTTAAGCAGGAGGAATGTGCATGGGTAAATATTCTTAGAAAAACATACTTATATGGCACGGAATTGCGGTCCATCAAGTTTCTAGAAATAATGTACTTACAATAACCGAGGGCATACATTCCATAGTCCGTAACATATTGTGCATAAGAGTTCATCCAAAACATTTTCAATAAATATAGCGCAGCACACTTAAGGAACTGCTAGATTCCTATTTCGTCAACTAACGATATCAGACTCACGTAAATCTACTTTGCCCTAAGAATGGAATTCACACTGATCAGAAACATAGAATTCCATTTTACTGAATTCCGGTGAGTTAAAAGTGACAGCAGGGGTGTCAGATCACGAGCATAAGTGATTATAATGTAACTCTGACTAGTAATCCGTAAATCACGTGGAAACTCTATAGTTCTGTGAATATGCCGCAATCCATGAAAGAGGTGAATAAGTAACTAACGCCTAGAGCTGCATTCGTTTTTCCCAAAACTGTAAAGACATTCTCCCTATCATGGCATAGTCACGAAAAGTGACAATGGATCGGACCACTTATTTTGGCATCCTTACTTGCATCAATATTTCGGTACACGTCTCAGCAGCTATCGTCCGTGGAGTCTTGCTGATAGTGCAGTTTGTTCGGTTCGTTGGTGGTAAACACTACGCCTGTTGCTTTATCTTTACTGTTGATTCTATATTCACTCAGTGAAGCAGTGCTAAAGTTGTTTCAAAGACCATATCGGAAAGTTAGTTTTTATCATTAAGGTAGATGTGCTAACTCATGAAATGTCAACCAAAATTTCGAAATGCGTTCTCGTTTCAAAAAGATAGATTAAGTAGTGTTGTAAAACTAATCATGATGCAGCATAAATCTATAATAATTCAGTTATCTCAGGGTGTCGGCTTTCGAATGAACGTATTTTCGGCTGCATGCAAGATCTATACTCTGCAAAAAAGACTATTTAAATAGCATGCAATTTTCTCATTGATTTTCGATGCCCTTGAAAATTTAATTATATTTCATGGAAAACAGGCATAAAATATTCATTCTTTTACTTATTCGGTATAAAATTACGTCTTCTTCCAATTTCATACTCAAAAGAAGCGTATAATTCGGTTTTAAAAAAATTTCTAATTGTGAGATTTTTAATACCGTTAAATGGCCGTTCATGAAACGTTATGTATCTGCATTTACGAATGTGGCTTGTAAAGTTATCAATATTGCATGCATTTCTCTACGGTGTTAAGAGGAGACCATATAAGGTTCATAAAATTAGATAGATAAGAACGAATCCAAATCTTTCCACTGGCTGCCTTAGCTGGATATTGAATTTCAGGAATATCAACATACAAGCCCAAATTCTAAGATGCAATCATTCACGCATTTTATTTTCGTCTTTTTAAAACTTGGACGCAAAGTACATAATTTTAAAAAATACGGTGAAACAGCTGAATTTCTCTTGGTACTTGTAAGCCTATGGCTAGTCTAGTAGGCCAGTTTCGTAAAATTTACATAGCAATATGTTTTCCTTGTCGACCTGATGGTATTTCGACTCCTCATTTGGCTCGTTCACATAAGTCGCCGTTTGAGAGCAATTTTTCGGGTTGTATTGCTACGAGAATCACAGTGATGCTTGCGGCAAAGTTAAACACGTTAGAGAATAACTGATGCTTCCTGGAAACCCTTATTAAAATGTTCATGCCTATTATGATGAAAAATAGTGATTTTGACATATCCGACGATTTTGATTTTTAACGTCTTCCCAAACTTACTGGCCGTATGAAATGCTGCTGTGCTGGAACACGCACAAACTTTAGGTACTATGCATAACTTATGGATGACAACTTTTAGGGATTTGAGAAAGTCCAACGCGAACGCACTAAGTTAAAAATTAAAAAGGCAACAATGATTTCGGTTAGAGGATAGAAATATTATCAGAAAAGGGTGGTAGCGCACCGATGATTTTCCAAGGAGAAAACTTACCTGCAAAATATCAAAATGCCATAGTGCTCCATTCAGTATGGTTACTTTAGTTTACAATTTGACTGCCCTTTTTGATAAATCATTTATTAAGAATGCATGATATTCTTGGCTTTTGATGCTGTTGTAGGAGCTGAAAATTCCTTTTCATAATTTTGTGCTCGTTTACTATTTGTTATTTTTCGTTTTTTATTTTAGATTTTTTCCGTCTCGAGCTTCGTGTTTCAGTTTGTGATTCCTTGCGTCGTCATCTCATTTTGTTATTTTCACGTCAGTCGATTGTTATGGATTCGCCGAAACCACAAAATCGGCTCCGGTGTGAGAAGTGTCCAAAAGGAAGAGGCTGAAAACCGTCGACACAGAAAGATGAATACGATGCTGATTGCTATGGTGGTGGTTTTTGTTGTATGTTGGATTCCACTAAACGCCCTCTGGATTACCGTCGACGAGCTAGGAAATGAGGTAGTTCCAAATTTCGAAGTTGTCTTTCTGGCCTGCCATATCACCGCAATGTGTTCAGCCGTGTCTAATCCCCTTCTCTACGCTTTTTTAAACGAAAACTTCCGACAAAACATTGGATCCGCTTTTTCTTCCTGTTTTGTAAAACGGTCGGCTGTTGGCTTGCCTACTCCCATAATTCAAGATCAGAAAGGCTTATCTCATTTTGCCAGAAATTCTACGAATAACCCTAAAGAAAATTTCCTTGGCACATCTAGGGTTGAAGTCGTTAGGCTAGACGAACAGAATGACTGACCGCATTGGAGTCAAAATGCCTATGAAAGTAGAGTTTTTTATTTTTGATCAATTCTGTATTTGTGTTTACTCAAATTCCGCATCCACCCACCGAAACAGGTGTCTGCCTTGGTCTGCTATAACAGACTTTACTTTTGATATGAGTAAACAAACTCGTGTTGCTTTCTCCTCATTTATGACAACACAGCCATTCGAAACCTTGCAGCATTGTCCTTAATAGGGTGTACGTCAGAATTCAGTGCTAACATGCAAACGCTCATGGTTTACCTGCCGCCATTCGTTTTTCTTCTACGACGTATTAATTTGACAATGCAAAGCATCCAGATTTTCTACACTGAGTGGATTTGTAAAGCTTACACGTTTCTGCTCCATCGCAAAGGGGACCTAAAGCGTAGAAATGTTAAAGTACATATAATCACAATGTAGGATTCCTTTTATTTGGCAGATAACAGGTCATCGTTTCTATGCTACATTCGATATAAATATCCCTGTATACTATAACGACTTATCGCAATCCAAGGGTCCATTAATTATATTCACATCAGCTGCTCTTTGCAATGGTTTATGGCAGATCGCAAGCGACATTAAAAAGGGCCCGTTGACTCAGCGCTTAGGGCATTGGACTTCTAACCAACAGGACGCTGAATCAAACTTCAGGTTTTGCAGAATTCGTAGTTGTGTATGACCGGCTAACGATGGCCAATAAGCCACAAATGGCCATTTCAGACTTCCTTTATGTCGGTAATGTTATTCTGACAAAAAATGCCGTTTTACAACTGTTGGGTTTCAAGAGATTTCATCGGGTGGCTATATATCATGACACGTTTGGTTCGATCAAACCATGATTACTTTTTTGCTGGAAGCTTTTGAATCTACCCATGGTAAAGGGCGGAAAATGGTTTAGATTTGCTTTTTGAAGCAAGATTGCCCAACCTCGCGGTCTAGGTCTGCAGTTGATGGAAGTCCTCCCTCACAGATTAGGGGTTAAGATATTGCTGTTCATCCCGCCCCCTCGAAATTGCATTCCAGCGGTAGTTTGTACATAGGATGCGATTGACTTGTGACCAAAACTTCACATCAATAACTTGAACTGGTTACTTGTCTGCTTGATTCAGCCGAGCATTCGCATCTCCCCTCATTGTCAAGATTTATTTATGTGCCCTTTGTTGTAACGTTATCACATCTCAACTTGATGCCGGTCCTTTATTGACAATGGGTGTGATCATTAAGAAAATATGCCACGAAGTGTTTTATCTTTAACAAAGTCTGAAAACTGTCTCTCTAAATGGTGACACACTCTTCTATACTTAGTAGTGTTTTGTTTCCGCTTATGCTCTCCATTAGAGCCGATTATAACTATGAAGCTCTCTTGAAAGTCCCCCTTGGTAGTACAATATTGAAAATACATAAAGACACTGAACTACGTGACAGTCAGCGAAGCGTACCCATCAATCCGGCAAGCCATTTCCACCAACATCACACCAATAGGTAGCAGTAATCAGTCGTGACAGTAAAATTAGTCGACACATTAGTAGGCCCAGTGTAAACCGAATCGAATGTTGTGCGGAGGCCGGTTCATTATTTTGTGCTCACGGGTTTTGCAAATAGCCTTTAGGACTAACTTCTTGAAACTGCAGAAGTTAAGGCGCCATTAGGGATCACAGCTATTCGCAGTTAGTTCATTATGAGTATTTCTCATGTCAGCGTCCGGTGTGCCGTTTTATGATGGAAATTCTGAGAAAATCTCAATAAGTATTGAACAGTTAAATATTCACGATAATGACACTAAAATGTTTTTTGTCAATAACACATAGGATAATCGAATATCGAATTGCGTAATAATTTGGCGATAGTCAACCTAGCACCATTTTCCCCAAAAAACGAATAATGATATGTTGCTGTATATTATAATATTGTGTTTTAGAAGCGCGAGGCGTTACTGTATAATTGCACTGGAATAACGAATATCACATGGAAAATGCAGGTTCCATAGACGGTATGTCTCATCAGCAAACAGGAGGGCTTGTTGATTATATGTCAAGAGTTCTAAAGAATATTTTTCGAAAGAATTAAAAGGAATTTTCTGTGCTTCGTCAGTTAAACAATGTAAACCATCAATAAATTTTTTCTCGGGTGCTTGGGAACAAGACAAATACTCTTGTACATACTTGTTTCTAACAATTTAAAGCATACTCTAACCGTGCTGCAAAAGGCCGTCCTTATTGTTGGAATTATACAGCAGCGCTGCCTGTGAAAATCCATCCGGGCGGAAAGCATCTCTTTTATTACTGATAGATTCTGTAAATTCGGAATTTTGTTTTGGTTTCCAACAAAGTTTAGTTTGATCAAGCATGATTGTTCTTTCAAACCAGTGTATCATTTATTTTAAATACCAGTCTTGTTCGATATGTGCGAGAACCCTCCACTCTCTCCTATATGGCTATCGTTCATTGGGCGTCTACAAGATTGCTACGTAACTGTAAATTACATCACTGTATAGGGGAAATCGAGAACGTACTTTAGTCGAATTTGACTCCTTTTAAGAAATAATTACTATGAGCTGAGTAAATAAATAATATTTGAGGAAGAAAAAATTGACAGGGTTTTTTTGACTCGTAGCTGTATTGAGGGACGGACCTACATATAAGAGAAAGATGGAGCTTATCTTCAGATTTAAAGGTCATCTCTTAAACCTGTATGCTTATCTTAAATGAGACATTGGTGAAATTTAATAAAGGGGACAGACTCTAAAATGGTTACAAGTATTCCCTAGCCGCACTTAGTGTTCAAAGTAAAGTGGGAACTTACATTTAAATGTCTTCACATTTGTGGTCCTCTGCGGACAAACTAAGGAATAACGATAAAAGGACATATGCCTTGGGTATATTTCCATTTTGTCCCTCCGACTGTTTCGCCTGCCTCAGTTCATGCTAACTCCAGTCCTTATGAGTTTACAAATCGTGGTGGACAAGTCTGCTCCTACTTACACTCAGCCACTGGACGCTTCTGATGGTGCAAGAATTCTAACAATTTTTCGCTCAAGAATAATTTCTGCAAAGCTTCGAAACTTATGAGGTTTTGATTTGTCGCTTATTTTAAAGTGTATTTAGTCTACAAACTGATATCTTTGTGGAATTGCAAGTCCTATATTTTTAGTTAGATTCTGTACGACGATCTTCCTGAAAAAGAACGTTGCCAAAAAGGCGTACAAGACTTGTAATAGGCTTATGAATATTTGGCTAGTGCAGTCTATCTGAATATACTGGTAGTTTCTGGCCTAACTTTTATTTGAATCCTATACTGGTTTTATTTCATAGTTTTTAAACTCATGGATGGTACTTCAGACGGAAAGGGTGTCGCCATTACTAACTATAATTTTGGAATGTCAATGATGCAAGATCCGCCATGCGTTTTCTGGTTCGAGAGGCTTCACGAGGTTTATTACATGCCCTTTAGCGCACGCTTTTCTAGGTAAATTAGGTTACTGTAAAATATCCTGGTATGTTTTTCTATGCGTCTAGTCTCGAGCACAGTACCCACTTAACCCAAAGAGTTAACTTCAGCAGAAAATAAAAGAGACAGTCCGCTTACACTGCAGATGATTTAGACAAATATTTACAAGGATATATCCTATCTTCCACGGTACAAGGGTTGCATACAGAAGTATTGGTCGCTGTCCATAAGTCTAGATATGTCCTTCAGGAAAAAGAAGCAATACAGACAAAGATGGAAAAAGGAAATGGTCATTTCTGACATACTGACATTTGTCAGACAAACTTCAAGTTAAGACGTCATAGGCTTCATCTGTTAAGGAGGATAAAAATTTCGCAGAAGACTAGACTGACAAAAAGGATAGTTGATCCAAAATGAGGACTGTGCTTACTTAGCTGGAAGAAATGTCAGACGTTGCTAGGCGTTTTGTTTGATTAAAAGACAGTAAGTACGTAAGAAATATTATCAACGAAGGCATTGGAGATGGGACAAAATGTTTGGCCTATTCTCCATCGTCAGCGAAGTATTTAGAAATTATCGGGATTCACCAGCATATTCCAGATATACGTTTGGAGTGTCCTTAAAACTTTTCAATATACGATATGTCTGAGGAAGGCGAGCACAAAGCCCGCGATTAGAATGTCAAAGTGCTTATAATAACAACAAACCTGCATAAACATGAATCTACCTTTATGATTTTACTGTCGACAGTCAACAGGATATAGGACTGCCATTGAATGCTCTCAAGGAATTGTTATTGAGGTGCACATTGAACGTGCAGTTCCTATTCGACAACAAGCTATATAGGCAGATGGATGACGCAGCTATGGACTCGCCTCTTGGCCCGCTTTTGGCGAATATATTCATGGGAAGGTTAGAAGATTCCAGCTACGTTACCAGATCAATGGTCCGAAATACTATGGGTGGTACGTGGATGATATATTAGCAAATGAACCGAAAGAAAGTGACATCTCAATTCTACTGGATGACATAAATCAGGGGCACCCATAAACCAAATTCACCCCGGAAGAAGGACAGTCCGGTTCACTTCCCTTTCTGGATGGGCTTCTAAGCAGAAGGCCTAACGGCAGCATTCGACGTAGCGTCTACCGTAAGAAAAAGTAGTCCGGACAATACGCTCATTTTGGTAGTTTCGTAGCGCTAAACGTTAAAAGTAATTAAGTCCGCTGTTTGACAGAATGAGTGAGAATAATCCGCTCAGCTGCTAGCCTTGAGAAAGAGCTTAATATAATCGAAAGCCTTTTTCGCCAGAACGGGTATCCTGATCGATTCATTGTTAAAAACATGGCCGAAAGACCACCAAAGACCCCGATACGGACTACAGGAAAGAAAAGGCTCTTCATCAGAGACCCATTTCAAGGGGATGAGCCAAGTGAACTTTTAAGAAGACGCCTAACTCAAGCTGTATCACAGACCTTTCCAGCAGCGGACACCTGCGTACTGTTCTCTACCAGTCCCATCCTATACGGAGAGGGCAGGGGCAAACTACCAGCTCAGACCACCTCAATGTGCATTTACTTCTTCACCTGCTCCTGTGGGTCAGAATATATTGATCGCAAGAGCCGGTGTTTGTCCAAAAAAAGAAAATCTTTCAGCATGGTTAGGAAAGGGTCAAATAAAGAACATCAACAGCTCAATCCTCGCACACATGATAGACGCAGACCACCGTGTAGGCGTCAAAGAGGACTTCAGAGTGCTTTACAAGGTCCCATCAAGCTGTTCAAAGCTACTTAGGCAGTACTTGTTGGCTACGGCAGAGGCGGCTGCAATCACGCTACTTGAACCGGTCTTATGCTCAAAAAAGAACTTCATACAGGTTGCACAGTTCCCATGGTTCAAGGCCACCGAGTCAACTACCCGCATGCAATTACATTCACCGGAACCCACCTTCTCCCTGGTGCTGATTGGAACTGTGGTGTTTCATTCTCTTCCTCCCCTCTCCAAACAAGAACTACAGCATAATTATCTACTTGCCCGTATCTTTTAATTCGTTACTTCAATAGCCATATAAATGTACAGGCCTGACGAGAATTTATCGAGAGCAGACGTATTTTCGTCAAATAGCCTTTTAAAGTTTTCAATGAAAGTTTTCGCAACGTTAAATAACCTGTCGAAAATTCCTAATTGGTTTGGAAGAGTTTTATGAATGTCAACTCTTAGCATTTAGTTCCTCTGAAAACATTTTTCAAGACCGACTAAGTCTGTATCACGTGATTGGGCTAAGTCACCTTCTTCACATTTAAATGTACGTATACTTGTTCAGCCGTCGGGCACATAAATGGGTAAATGGATGTAGAAATTTTGCTGTGGATAGAAGCTAAAATTTCAGGTAGCTGTGGACGAAACTCATCTGAAATAAGTTCAATTAGGCGCGGATGTTTAAATTCACTCCTACGCCGACAGTCTGATGAACTGCATTCCGCTAAGGCTTACAGAAGTCAAAAATGTGCAATTTTTTAATTTTGCCACTGACCTCGATTTTAGAATGCCGCCACAATAAGTTGCATGTCCCCAAAAACCGTGCATGCTCACTGAGGTCGCGCAGCGGTGGCATGGCGTCACTGTTTAGTCCGCGCCGCTCTTCATGTATAACCAGTTTTCTTTCGTTAAGTGACCTGTGGTAAGACGGGAACATGTGTTCAACGAATTTTTCTTGCGATCAACCAATTTATCCTATCCAGAATTTCCTCCAAGAAAGCACAGCGTTTTATAGTCCTCAGAACTGCCATCCAAATTTCTTTGTATGGAGAGTGAATTAAACATTTGGGTATACACGATATGAAGTGAAATTAATCACAGACAGCCATGGCTGCATTGGGCAATGGCGCAGAAAATATAATTAAGACGTGCTATTCATGGATAGCTAAAATAACTCAATTTTTCGGTATCCATTTTATTTAGCCGCCTTTGTAATTAAGACGAAGTAAGTGTCGAAATATTTACCCGAACGTTTGAATTTTCACTCGGGCAAAATTTAATGACTTGCAATATTCTCACATAGACATCGAGAATTGTGCGAACAAACAAAGTTCCTTGTCTTTGTACCTTCTTTACTCCGCCAGATGGACCCACCATATGTTGTTTTATTAAAAGTGTGAAGTGGGTAAAAATTATTTTTAAACTCCTCATTTCAGTTAATAAAGGAAAACTGTACTTTAAATTTTTATGACATTACATTAAGAAGAATCTATTCAGGACAGATTTTGGCACGTTGCAGTAAGGAAGCATAATAATTGGCAACAGTCGTCAATAGTCAAGGGACAGTTTTTGCAAAAACAGGGCAAAGGACTTATATAATGTTCAAACATAAGGTAATTATCGTGAACCATTACTTTTCTGATATTTCTGGGGCAGCAAACCTGTATTTACGTCGCTTATCCGCTAAAAATTCGGCTGCATATACCAATTTCTAAAAGATCCTAGCACAGTAGCATGGAAATGGTGTTGTAATGCTTATTGGCAGCATAATGACTGGGAAAATTGACCCACCTACACAACCATTGGAAGCAGCCTTCACCAGTACGCCCCTTGCTTGACGACTTTCTTTGTCTAAGCAGGCCCGACATTGAATATGAAGGGTGGAATTAGTTTCACTCGGGCCGGAATACCATGACTCAAGAAACTCGCGAGTGGTGCGATTGTCACCCTTCGCGAAAATTTCCGCCTCATCAAACCTCACGATTTGGCCAGCTCTCACTTAATGATTTGGAACTTGAGGGTTGGCCTCTTTCCTCCTCCCTGATCATGCCTGTTCCGTTGGTTGCTTCCGGAGTACTCTTCATATCTCACCAACGAAGCAACTTTGCTCGTGATTGCACAGGATGCGCTAATAGACACTAACCGTTTTATGGTAATACGACTTTCGGCCTCATTCCTTGGCGACTGGCGGTTGTTTTCTGTCTGCATGCAACCTCAAATTCGAGTGGCGTGTAAGGTTGGCTGATGACCTCGGAGACTTTGCTTGTGCAGGTAGATTCTCAAGGATATCTGGGTGTCATGCAGTTCAGCTTCCTGTATCTTCTCTGCACACACAGGTCGATAAGCTTGGGTGGGCAGATATTCGACTCGAGGACGCGTTAAGATACTGCAATCTGCTGTCTGTTTTCCGTTTTAATGCAGTGCGTCTCAAAGTACAGCTAACCGATTTGTGTGTTTCTGTCCAATTTGAATATTTTCATGCTGTTTCCAGCTTTCCTGGACACCTTGGTCTTTCAGCCATTGCAGTCGTTGTTCAATTGGTGGGGGCAAAGGGAAATCATCTGGTCGGTTTCCTCCACCTCCTCCTTCTCAGAGTAAATTTTTCACTGAAAAACGTCGTTGGACGTTCCTTGAATAACGGCACTCGATTCCGTTCGATGGTGAAAATGTCACTCACATTCAAAGCTCTGGGTTTTGATCTGTGCTGTTTGGGGAAAACTAAAAAAATTTATGGGATCGTGTTGACATTGCGTCCAGAAATTTTCCAAATAACTGGAATACACTTCACCCCTTTATGGCTTGCTTAATCAAAAATGGAGTATGTTTTGCGACAGAAACACTGAATTGTGAAGATTTGGGTGAATCCTAGGTTATTGTCTGTTTGATGGTCTCAGCTGTCGAATCCTGGAGCAGAAAAGTTAAGACGGGCCTGACATCAAGTTAGAACATGGCCTCACAAACCACAAAATACACACTCTTAAGCTTCCCCCAGAATTTTGTTGGGAGTGGGGATTATAATAATGGCAACGTTGCACATACAGACCAGTTGGGGACGTTCTGGTCGCAATTTGCCTTAGATTCACTCTAGAGCCCTCATAGACAACGGACCGCTGACGCAATGGTTAAAGATTCTAGTTTGAATCTCAGATGACTCACACCTGGAATTGCATGTAAACAGATTACGACGGTAAATAGGACAGAATTGGCCATTGTGATTCCCCTCATAGGCTTCGAGTAGGTTTCTTTTTGTTCGTCGCCTCTAATTGAAAACGACGTTACTGCTGTCATCATACTGACAAGCCCGACATCAGCAGTATTGAATGAGCCTTCGTGGCATGGTATTTGTTGGTTCCTCCGTCGATTCCATTGTTGACGAGCTGTGCCTCAGTATGACGTTCTTGGGAAGCTTTCGGAACGTGTTTACCGGCGCTGCATTGTGTATCGCCCGTTGTCCAAGGAATCATTCTGTCAATGCCTATGGAAATATTTTGTACATTCTTGCCTATGAACCTAAAAATTTTCGCTTGGCATTTTGGTATAATGCTAGGCTCCTCACGGACAAAGACCCAATCCCGCTCAAGGCCAGTTTCAAAAAACAGTCGGGATAACTGAGATATATTTTGTAGTTTTATAGCTATGAGGCAGTAGCATTAAAAAACAAACAAACAAAGTAAAACGTGAGCTTCCATTCACGGCAATTGCATTAGTCGTCCCATACAAAAACACCAGTATGCGGTCGTCTGAGGAAATCTTACATTAGAAAAAATGGACCATCACAGAAAGAGGAACAACAAATTCTATGTGGGTAAACGGTTAAAGCACAAATAAGATAAGCCATAAGAAGTTGTCAGTTGTTCTGAACTCGAGTCAGCTAAAAACGGTGTCCAACAAAGACTGTGGGGGACGTGAAAGGGGGTGAGACATTTTGGCAAAGTTTGGGGTGTGCGAAGGAGATACTGTGTATGGTTCTGTCAGTGGCCGATCTCATGCTGTATTGTCCAACATCATGAAGTACTTTTTCGATTAAAAGATACTGTATGGGTTGTCCCGCAGTACTGATTATCGTACGGCTTATTCTCCTAATATTTAAAGCATGCCAAGACGTTAGATTTCAAATGTGCTTCGATCACCTACAAAACCCGCACTGGGAAAAACTATTTTTTGTCTTGGATGCATTTTTTTATGTTGGTTTTGACAAACAAAAATATTCATCTTGCAGTTATGTGGTAGAAAATAACGTGTTTTTTAAATTTTTATACTCGTGTGAGGGATGTATTTAGGACTTAAAACGTTTTCCAACTCCAAATTATCTTAAGCCAGATCTGTCGTTACACTTTTGTTCAAGATTTTTCCTATAAAAACTGCATGCACTCTATGTACAAACTAGGCATTCACCTATGCAATTAGGAGGATATCCTATAGGGCTCATAGCATTTTACGAGGCATACGAGTTGTTGTAAACTTTACGAAAAGCATTAAGAAACTGAAAACGCCATGTCATTAGAAAGAAAAAATCGCATGATCTTAAAAATCTCATAAACAAAAACTTTTAAAACCGAAAGTTATGTTTTCCTTAAGTGCAACATTTAAGGCGTGATTTACTGCCCAATAAGGACAAAAAAGAACGTTTTGTACATGTCTTCCATTAAATGCACTTGGACTTATAAGGGCATAAAAATTCAATAGCAATAATGCATACTACACACGTGGTCTTTTAGAGGTTACGGATTTTGCAGGTGATCGAAAAAAACATTCAAAAGCTAACACTTTGAGTTATTAGAAATATTTTGCAATTATGTCACCTGACAATCAAACATACAGTTCCAATTAAGTATTCACCTAATCCAAAACGTCTCTCAGAATTGAAGAAGAAGAAGAAGACACGATCGCCGAGACAAGAACTTGATTAGCCTGACGTTTCGGATTCCTGCTCTGAATCCATCATCAGAGACATAAGCAGATAAGGGTGGTTCATGCACATGCGGCTGCAGTATTTATAGAATGCAGTAGCCATGCTACCGCATACCTATGAACATTCACGGCTCCCCCTTCATCCGAGATCGTCGCACTTGGTGTGATCATTGCTTGATGGCCGACATTCAAGTCGATAATTGCAGCAATTTCATCACGTGCGTTGGATGTTGGTGTGATGATTGCTCGACCATCTGACGCGCTGACCCGGGTGTTGGGAAGAGTGTTCACCAGTGCGCTCCCCGCGTGGCCAATTACTCCGCCTAGACGAAGTCTCAGCACACTGTATTGAATGGGAAGATCATTGCACTTGTTAATACACTGGGGGACAGTGAACCATGACTCAAGCAGCTCCCGGCTCACGCGGTTGTCACCTCCTGCGAAAATTTCGGCCTCGTCAAATTTGAATGTGTGGCCGGAACCCGTCGAAAGAGCCGCAACTAGAGAGCTGGCGTCATTTCTCCGCACTGCTGCAGCGTGTTCGGCCATTCGCGTTCGGAGCTGTCTTCCGGTTTCTCCGACGTAGTTGCTTTGTCCGCAACTGCACCAGATCAGATGAACGACTCCAGGCGTTTATTGCCGTGGCAGTGGGTCTTTCGGTTTCGTGACCAGACGCCTGATGGTTGCCTCCGGTCTGTGTGCAACTCCAACCCCAAGTGGTGCGAGAAGGCGGCCGACAGCTTCCGAAAAGTTCTTGATATACGGAAGTTCAGAACTTGCATCGAGGCCGAAATTCTCGGATTGTTGCTAAATATTTCACATAGTCGATCTCTTAACGTAGCAATAAAACTCGAATGTAACATTAGGATGAAAATATTGTCATGCTGGTGTTGGTATCACAAAGCCTCTGTCGGGTTTATTTGTCCCCCAAGCGGATAAACCGATGGATTTTCCTTCGTGCACTACTTTTCGCCGCTTGAATGGTAGCTCGCAATTCCTCAATGACTGATTTTGGCCAGTGGCGTCGGATTCTGCTATTCTTTATTAAAACTTCTAGACGACCTATCGCAATACTTGATTTCATTGATTACCATTTCTGAAAAACATTGAGGCTCCGCATGTGAGTTTATAATTATTTTTCTAAAATGCTTCAAATAGAATCTGCGATCACATCACTTTTTGCTAAACCGACTCTCTGGTAACGTATTCGCTATCGATACGGCCCAGTTGTTTCATACTTGGTCTAAATATGCAATGTTCTCTTAAGCCGCCACTATATCATTCGAACGGCCTGTCATTCAGACTGTGTTCAGTTTTACATCTTTCTTAGCACAATAAGAGCAATTTTCTTGCCTATGCGAATTAATTTTTTCCATACTTTCATTTTGTGGAGGGGAGGGGATTAAGGACTCGGTTTCACTTACGGAGCCAAAACGATTTTGCGATTAGATCCTAGCTCCAAGTTGTCAGCAGTAAATTTATGTTAATTTCCGCCTACTTATCTATAAGCAACCTCTTAGTTCCAAAAAGTAATCGAAAGCACATGTAAAAGAATCAGTATCTGGAGACAGAGTCACTTGTAAATGTTTATTTTGCAAAATGGGACAAATGAGCAGATGACCGTGTCAGTTTTCGACGGACCAGCCTTGTTTCACAAACGGTGGTCCGAAATTACTCACTCACTAAATGATAGACTGGTCAGGAGGCTGTATAGCGTAATCTATGCACAGTAAAATAATGGTTTGTTTGTATAATTCAGAAAACTAGGCCCGCATTTGGAGCATCGTTTCAAGACGCGTATGACCCTCTTATTGGCTCTACAATATCAAATACCGCACATTTCATGCTGAATGTATTTCAGTTCTGTATGACCGCTAAGTCTGTGGAAACGTGTAATGATTTGACGAAAAACAAAGTGCTGTGGCGACAATATGGTACAGTGAGTGACCGATCTCATGAAATGTTGACCCAGAATCTGAGATGCATTTTCCATTGGGAAGGATTACGTAGGTGGGGTTGTAATATTGGTTATCATGCAGCATAATCCCATAGCTTTTCGTACTCGTCAGGATGTCGGCTTTTGAATGCACTCCTTTTTGACGTCCCATGCGGACTGCACTCGGTAAGAATTGACTACATAAGTAGCATGCACTTTTCACCTGAAGAGCATACGCCTTGTAGACCAAATCGCTAAACGCTAATGCAATGACTGATCAAACCCGGTATTATTCGGGAATTGGGGAATTTTTTCAAAATCTAAATATATGCTTTCTAAGGTTAAATGGTGCAAACATGTGATTTTCTACTAAACGGTTAACATAAAGCATATTCTTGTGAATGTTTTTCTAGAAAATATATTTGACTCTACAAGACCATCGAAAATCAATGTAAAAAGTGCATGCTACTTATGTAATCCATTCTTACCGAGTGCAGTCCGCATAGGACGTCGAAAAGGAGTGCATTCAAAAGCCGTCATCTTGACGAGTGCGAAAAGCTATGGGATTATGCTGCATGATAACCAATATTACAACCCCACCTACGTAATCCTTCCTAATGGAAAATGCATATCAGATTTTTGGTCAACATTTCATGAGATCGGTCAAGCACTGTAGAACGTTAAAATACAGGTGACAGATACGAGTGTCGAGGTCTTTCTCGTGTCTGAAACTCTTGACTCCTAACAGTCATCGCGTGAATTTTTAACGAATCCGGCAATTTATAAAGGGATAATTGCCTGTCACCGCATTGTTTGGGCCCATCGTCTGAGGAATTGTTACCCCTCCCCCATGGCAAGCCATTTCATGAAAGAACACCTTAACTGAGTACTATTTTGGCAACTTATGCAGGTGCTTTTCTCATTTTCGCCAATGCCGACCTGATGTTGGGGTTGTGCTGGGCACTTTGAAATGTCTTATATGACGAAGAATACAGGCCCCGCTAATCTGATCGCAACCAGCAATCAGCGTTATTGCTGGACAAGGTAGGCAAACAAGGTTGATCACGAACACAAGTGTGTTGTTACGCAGATACTCTCCGTACTTCGGAGTGAGTGCCTTGTCTGGGCTTGGGAGCGACCTCGTTTTTAAACACACGACGAAGTAGTATGTGGGCAGGTCGCTGCTCAATAAGTCTGTCATGGGACTTGGATTATGGAGCTCGTGTATCAGCTACCAAATGAAAAGGTAGAAATACGTTCCGAACTGACGCATACGCTTTACAACACCGTGAGCTTTGCACTAAGGGGATTGGCTAAATGTTTATGCTTATCTCTGCGCAAATAAGTTTGGCTATCGTTACGACTAATTTAAGATCTCTTATGTTTGTTGCGCGGATAGCAACGAATATAGCTTCGTAAAGTGCCAGTTGAATTCGCGGAGTTTAACCCTTTTTGTACACGACCATTTGGTCGACTGCATCGTACACAGATTGCCGGACGCCACTAGAGAGCTGGAGTGTGAACTCAGGGCTTTTTGTCTCCGGTGATTGCGTGCAGTTAGGCACGGGAAACTTTCGAGATCAGTCGCTTGCCTCACACTGCTAGCCTTTTGCCTAAAATCACTTGTCTCAATCTGACTTGTGCTTACATAACTTCTCAAGACCACTTCGTGGGTTTTTTGCTGAAGCATACTTGCCCATCGAATCGAGGGACGGAAAATAGTAAAATATTGTGCTGAGGAGGATGCCAGGGTGTTGACGGCTGTCTTCCGTTTGCCCGATATGGATGCGTACGGGGGCAGCGACTGAAAGAGCTGGATGAATAGCGGGTTCTTGATAAATGATCCCGATGATGCCGCGAATCATATACTCGTCCCTCTGGTTCACTGCGGTACGTTTTTATTTTTTAAAAGAACCTCTTAACACAGTCGCGTTTGTGCATCGTGAGGTGGTTGCTATGATAGTGAAGTCCAGGGTTGCGTTGGTGGCCTTTATATATGGCCTGGTGCTAGACTCGCATTTAGATTTGTGGGCGACGAGAACACCAAGGAAGGGCAACTCTTGGGCATTCTCATTTTTTCTCGCGAACTTAATATCGGGAGGACATCGGCTAACAGGACCTGAATCCTTGAGTGTCGGCACATTCTAGTTTTAACAAACGTACAGCTTACGTGACGGCACCAAAACGCAGGTTCGCAGCAGTTGAAAATGGTCTTTTCCAGCTCTT
Organism: Spirometra erinaceieuropaei; assembly: GCA_902702965.1. Lineage (NCBI taxonomy): Eukaryota > Metazoa > Platyhelminthes > Cestoda > Diphyllobothriidea > Diphyllobothriidae > Spirometra > Spirometra erinaceieuropaei. The sequence continues at coordinate 78,355 of CACRXP010000158.1, forward strand.
GTAAATCCAATTTTGCAATTAAACCGGATACTGGAGAACTCCTGAGCGTTCCTCTGAGTTGCTCGTATGTTCTGTTACTGAAGATAAAAAATCTCGTTAGCAAATTGCGAGTAGCTTCATCAGAGAGTAGATTTTTAGATACCTGCACGTCTCATCAGTCACTGACCAAGTACGCATTTACGTAGATCAAACGGAAGAGAGCCACCAACACCCTTGCATCCTTCGATGTATGCAAAATATGTCAGAAACAACAAAACGTATTACCGCAGAGTTTGGCGTGGGCATTGCACATTTTCCGGTAGTCACAGTGCGTACCAAATCTCATAGCGCGATTGTCTCCGCCATTATACATGCTGAACCGGAGGACAACTCAAATTACGAATAGGAAAACGCTAACGGTCCATTCAAAGGGGCCACCTGCTGTCTCATGCTGCTACTCACACCCACGAGAAGGATCGCGAATTTAACTTCGTATGCATGCGGATAATGGCGCGAGTCAGCAAGAAAACGGACAGGAACTGCTGGAGGTCTGCGTGCTTGGCACCAAGCCCATCAGAGTGTTCAACCGTCGCCTTCGACGATGTCCACCGTGTGTCTCACAGCAGGGCGTTTGTAGTGGAACTGTCTTAAGTGAGAATTAGTTTATAGAGATATTAGACTTATCCGTCATCTACCGCAAGCTATCCCCTCTCCCGCTTGGGCCCTGTGTCAGGATTGTCAAGAAGACGCAGGTGGCTGGGACTGGCCGAATCCGCATCTAGGCGTGCCACCACACCCTTGATCTGCGCACAAAGAACTTGGACACTAATTGCATCGACATGCACGCTGATATACCCCTTTCCATCACGTGCCAAGCTCAGGCGGCCAAGTGGTGGCAACCATTTACCAGCCAAGAACGCACGCCGTCTTCATGTCGCGAGACCACTGTTAGACGAGTAAACACAGCGCAATTGCAAACACTTCCCCGTGCCTCCTACCCTCCTCCCATTGCTCGAACACAAAACTGTTCCCTTGTTGTTACACTCTTATAGTCCTTGACGCTGGATTTCTGTCCGAGTCCGAAAGTTCAGGCTAATGCTTTTACTCTTACGGCGATCGTAAATTCATCAGCCCTGTAAAAACACCCTTTGAGTAGGCATATTCGCCTCCATTAGACAATAAAATATGTTTAATCCAGCAAATGGTTTGGCCATAGCAAGCGCATGTAAGCGCCTTTTATTGGGTTTCATCGGATGATACTGACCCCCAAACTTCGTGGGTTTTGTGCCCAGAACCGATTTTGGTACAGCCACCATTAATTGAATATGCATACTCTCCCACTTTACTAGATTTAAGCCCATCTGCCATCAACGAGTTCAACTGTTTGAAGATCGGATTTTCATAATTTTCATCTGGCTCACTGACAAAGTACAAAAGCATCGTTTCTCTTCCTCGATGGTTTGATTATGGGGTATGGCTGATGCGTAATCATTGTTCCCACCGTGTTGATAGTCAGCCCGAAGATAGTGCAATAGGATGCGAGGAGATTGATGCTTTGCTGGATGCCTGCTCCTGTCGTAGTGTTGAGCGCACAGCCATCCTCGAAGGGCAGACCGTGAATAGTGGTCGTGGAGAGACGCGTTGAGACCTGCATGCACCACTTATTGAGAAGTTGATTAAGGGTCTTTCAGGTGATGCTGACCTCGAGGGTGAAATCGAAATAGGTGTCCATCAGAATGGCGGAGAAAAGAAGGCTACAGAGGGCGGGAGGAAGAACGAAGTCCTGCTTCACTCCGTTCGTCAATGCGAATGCTTCCGAGGGGGTCCGATTGTACATGAAACATGCCATCATGTGGTCATGGAGTTGACGCAACATGCGACAAAATCACTCAGGACAGCCAAATTTTCGCATGGTTTTCCACGGTCCATCGCGATTCACCGCGTCAAGGGTTTTGTTGGGTCCACCAATGCAGTGTAGAGGTGAGTCCGCGTTTTTTTTGAAGATGGCGAACGACGAAAATCATATTAGTGGTTCTGCGGTGGCGCCGGAAGTTGCGTTTGTTTTCCAGAGAAGTCCCTGTTCGACATGGCCATTGAGGTGGCTGAAGAGGATGCGAGCGAGGATCTTCCCTGCGATGCTGAACAGCAAAACATGTCTGTGATTATCACGGATTTGGCGGTTTCCTTTCCGCTTGTAGACACAGAAGAGTGTCGCATCCTTTAGATTCTCAAAATTGGTCCTTGGCGTCAAATATTCTGAAATAACGCTGTATGTTTGTCCAGCAGCCGGGGACTAACAGGCTTGTAGACTTCGACCGGGATCCCGTGGGATCACTGCGCTCTCCCGCTGGAGCGTTGGTGCACGCCTTAAATGGTTTCTAGGGGGGAGGGAAGGAAGTCAGGTCGTTGTTCGTCTCCACCTGGGAGAGCCGATTGATGAGGGCGTCGGAGGTCGTGGATCGTCGGTTGGCGACACTTCTGAAGTGCTTGACCCAGCGCCTCAGAATCTGCAGTTTATCCGTCGGGAGTCTTGTTCCGTCGGATCTGAGAGGCGGATTGTTGCCTTTGATTTTGAGGCCATAGACCGCTTTGACTGATGGAAGAAAGTTCTTTGTTACACTAAGGTCCGCATAACCTTGAATTTCCTTGACCATTCGAGACATCCAGGTATTCTGCATCGCCTGGAACCGTTACTACACATGACGGTGACATTTGAAGGAGACCACTTGGTTTGCTTCGTTCGGGGCCTAGATAAAGCTTTGTGCAGTCTGTTCTATTTGGCGAGCAAGTTGCTGATATCTTCGTCGCTGTCGTCGAGCCTGCCCTGGCGTTGATGGCGTGCAAACTCAAAGAGGTCCAGGGCATTGGTCTGGAAAGCATTTCGCCATTGAAATCACTGACTCTTCGCGGGGACACTTTCATCCGGAGCCTGCAGGTCTTCCAGTTGCTGGGGTAGTCGACTGCTAAAGTCAAAGCCGTGAGCAGCCAAATTCAGCAGAACACTATATGACTTACATGTTGTTAGCTTACTTTGTGGTTTCTTAAGGGTTGATACTGGAGCCTCATTCTAGAGATGACGAGAAGGTGGTCGGTTCAGCCGTTAGCGTCGCATATGGCTTTCGTCACCAGCACGTTGGTTCGATCTCGTCGACGGGTGAGAATACAGTCCAGTACAGTCGAGGCGTTTGGCTGACAGGCAGAATCTAGTTTCGGGAAACACGAGATGAGAGTTGGATTCCGGTTAAGGACCATGAGAAACAGTCCAGTTTGCATGATACAGCCTACATCTACCCAGTTTATCTCTTTACTAACACCCCCACACCCCAACATTTAAAGCTGAAAGCAATATAAGAATATCTTTTTCGTAATTTCAAATTTAATTTTTCAGAATTCAGGTGTGTTACTAAGTCCGTTATTCGTTAAGAGTACAAAGTAGTAAATCCAGGTCGAAAAGGATTATTGAGTATGCGAAAATTTTTCATGATCCCTACAAATGACTCACTGCGTTTAATAAGACCCAGTTGTTAACTGGTATTAAAAGTACCAAAACGCAATCGCCAAATGTTTGCGACGGACGGACAGTGGATATGGGTTCCCACTGAAGCAGAACAGATCAAACGTCAAACCAGTAGACAAAGGAGTCACCGTTTTTTCATTTGCATACGCTTTTATTTTTAAACATCCCAAAAGCTCTTTAAATAAATTTGGCTGGCCGAAACTGGGGAGGGAAATATTTATATGAAAGAAACTTAAAATCATTCACTTAGTAATTTACAGCATCCACCTTATTACAGGACTTATGACATTTTAACATCGTGAATGCGCAATCGTCTGTCTCGTCAACCAAAAATACAATATTTGCGAATAAGATAAAATGTTTGGACGAAAGATGAAAAAACGAAGAAGTCCCAGTTTGCAAGAAAGGGATCCAATTTTATCATGT